>JAIPMN010003048.1:5510-16924 GCA_020650975.1 Apostichopus californicus | reverse complement strand
GAGAAAGAAGGTCATGGGTCGACCATATTGGACACATCTGACAAACAAAGCATAGGCAAGTCTGCAACACGAGAAGCTCTAACAGCCATTGCTACTCTGGATTTAAACCCAAAACAAAACATTGAAGCTAACATCAGCGAAGTTGAAAGTGGGTTTTGGGGTCCTCCGGAAGGAGAAACAGCTAGACTTGAAAGCAGGTCATCTGAGCAAGAGAAAGAAGGTCATGGGTCGACCATAGTGGACACATCTGACAAACAAAGCATAGGCAAGTTCACAACACGAGAAGCTCCAACAGCCATTGCTACTCTGGATTTAAACCCAAAACAAAACATTGAAGCTAGCATCAGCGACGTTGAAAGTGGGTGTTGGGGTCCTCCGGAGAAAGAAGCAGCTGGACTTGAAAGCAGGTCATCTGAGCAAGAGAAAGAAGGTCATAGGTCGACCATAGTGGACACACCTGACAAACAAAGCATAGGCAAGTCCGCAACAAGAGCAGCATGTACATCACTTGTAGCAGATTATGGAAGCACAGACGATGAGAGTGTTTCTGATGATGGAATTACTGAGGCCCCCTTTATGTGCTACCACCAGAAAGAGCTCTCTGATTCTGGTTCAGAAAGTTCGGACTCTGATAGTGACGTGCGAGATCCAGATTATCGATACACAGGCAATCAATCAGAAAGTGATTCAGATGAAAGTATAGTTATTCCAGTCTTTCATTTTCGTCCTTACTGCGGTAAGGCTGAAGACTGTAAAGCTGCAGAAGCAGATACACCATCCACGAGTGAAGCCGCTGAGCCCACCTGTAGTAGGACATCTGATCCTCCTTCCAGTGTGACAGGACCTTCCTGTAGTTTGATGCATGAAAGTCGCAAGTACAGTGCACCCAAGAGACGGTGCCCGTTCTGTGATAAATATCAAACAAAGCTGTCAAGACACATCCGTGTTAAACACAAAGATCAGGCAAAAGTAACTGAAGCAATGGATGCACCGAAACCAGACCGCTTAGCTATGTTCAATAGATTCAAGAAAGATGGAATCCTTAAAGCTAATAAGGAGGAAGCAAAGAAAGAGAACCCAGTATACCAGAAAGAAAGAGCTTTCCGGACTGGGAGTGCAAAGATCGTATTGTGTCCAAACTGCAATGGATTTTTCAGTCGAAGGTTCATTAGAAGGCACACTAAAATCTGTTGTAAAGAATCAGGCCCGGAAAAGGCCTTTGTCCCCATAAGCCTGCTTGAACAACTAGACAGCAAAGATGAAAGCTTCGTTCTTGACATCCTTGCAAAACTGAGAGATGATGAGGTTGGCCTGATGTGCCGAAATGATTCAGTAATTACGACAGTTGGTAAGAGACTCTGGCAACAGAACAAACTCAAAGCAGACAAGAAGACAGAAGTGCGAAAAAGTGTTATGACTTCTATGAGACGTTTGTCGAGTCTCTACCTGCTCTTTCTCAAGCAGAGGGAAGAACTAGGTCCCATACAGCAGATTGATAAAAATGCTGCAGACATGTTTCTTAGATCCAACTTCAATCACTTAGAGAGTGCCATAGCAGTCTACAGCACAAAGGGGGATGGGGATAGTACTGATGATTTGAAGCATGGCTTAAAAGCTGCCTTATATTACTTGATAAAGAAGGCAGGCAAGATCCTAAAGGGAACGTATCTAATCAATGACCAAGATGCAAGGGCAGATGCCGTAGACAAGTTCATGCATGTGTTTGAGATGAATCACAACTTCATATTTGGTGATGCCAGCTATGCCATGCAGAAAAACAGAAATGAAAAACTGAGGAGGCCAGAGGCTTTGCCACTTGAGGAAGACGTAGCAGCTGTTCGGCAGTATGCTATTGAAAGAATGGCATCAATTGTTGAAGCACCTTTCTTGGTTTTCAACAGCCATGCATACATTGAATTGAGAGATCTTCTGGTGTGTAGGCTTACTCTGTTTAACGCCAGAAGGGGAGGGGAACCTTGCCGGTTGCGCCTAAACGAATGGAGTGATGCTGACAACAATGTATGGATAAACCAAAAAGATGTAGAAAAACTTGACAAGCTTGACAAAGCAGTAGCAAACAACCTGAAAGTTGCCTACCAAACAGGCAAGGGAAATAAGCATCTAGTGCCAATCCTGCTCCCATCCGATACTATCGAACCGATGAGAAAGATTGCACTTGAAGAGAACAGAGCAATGGCTGGCATCAGCAATGGGAATCCATACGTTTTCGCAAGCACGCAGAATTCTATCAGTCATGTGTCAGGCTGGCATGCTGTCAATGCAGTCTGCACGAAGCTGAATGTTCAGAGAATTGATCTTCTGACAGCAACCAAAAACCGTCATCGTGTCAGCACCATGTATGCCGCATTAGAGATACCAGAAAATGAAAGGAGGTTCTTCTACAGTCATATGGGGCACTCTAAGGAAACAAACCAAGACATATATCAGGCACCACTGGCTCTGATGGAGATGATCAAAGTTGGAAGAACTCTACACCAGATTGATGGTGAGTGTACATGTACATATTAGGATTAATCTTTTGCAGTTTTGAAGCATGAAGTTTCTATGTAAATGGAACTGTTACTTTTTCATATGAACAAAGTCTATGACAAAATGGAATTACCATTTTTAATGCAGGGTAAAATGGAATTCAAGATTTTTTGAAACAGAAAAACCCCTTTTTTGAAACATAAATCAGTGCCCCTATGACAGCCAGCACCATGCACAAAGTTGCACTCAATGTTCTTAATAATTTCATTCAATTGTATAATTGTCAGTTTGCATTAATTACCTACTGAGGGATTGCACTTTGGTGCTCAGTTAAATCTGAAGGGAAATAGCTGTAAAAGTTTGAGCATCTGTTGGTGTAGTCTGATAACCAGTTGTGTTTGATGCTCAATGCAGTTACAAAAGGCCAGTTACAGTATCTGCTAAGCGTGCCAAGCGCTGGATCTTGGTTTGCATCCATGAACTCAAAGCTCAGCAGTTATGCCTCCTCACTAGTGCCCCCTTTGGCTAGGGGTGATAGTAGGCTATGGAATTCTCTGCCTGTTTTAATATTTTTTGATATTATTTTCTACAGGTGGTGCAGATCTGCCTGACACAGAAACACCTGCTGAGTTATCAACATCTGACAACACCTGTGAAGCACCTGCGGAATGGTCAACTTCAGACGATGTCTGTGAAGCTAGTCAAAATGGACCACCTACTGGTAAAGTGCCACCATCTATTACCTCATGCTGAAAGAGGGTGATAATTTTGGCCTGTGGTATTCCCTGCCTGTCAAAAGGGTCAATAAATGGGAGGACTAGAGGCACTCTTTTATGTCATGAACACAGTTTATGAGATAGATTTGCCTTCACACATTATCTAACCGACTCATTTGTCACTATATTATTGACAGCCCAAAGTCATTCTGGTCAAGTACAGGGGTATGTATGTACTCTCTAAATGATCTGTGTCATTGGTCACACATGTTATCACAGATTTTGGAATGAGTTCAACCATATTGCCTGTTTTCTTACATGAAATAACAGTCATTAGAGGTTATCAGAGATCCAATTTGAAACAAGGAATGACAATGATTTGTGTTTCCCTGCCTGAGATATGGAAAAACTAAGGTTGGCACGCATGTAATACTAGAAAATGAACTGCCTTGAAAAAAGGAAGCAGTGTGCATTGCTATTCCTTGGCAAATCATCTACTACAGGCAACCTGCCCACAAAGTCTGACACTAATCCCTGCCACCCTTTCTGAGTTTGCCAGATTGCAAGTACATTTTTCAACAATGACCCACAGTAGTTTGATTTAAATCACCAATTTAAACTAATTTTAAGGACTTGATTTCTTTTTCAAATCACTGATCCAAATCAATTTATTATTCCTTGACTTCAGTTAAGGAATTTATATAGTCATGTTGTATGTGTGTGTAACGCTTTGCTTGTAAACACAAGAGATTTGAGTGCATAGGTTCTTTTGACTTTGTCAAGGGATCATAAAAAGGCAAGGCCTTTGATATTATTTTCTACAGGTGGTGCAGATCTGCCTGACACAACATCTGACAACACCTGTGAAGCACCTGCGGAGTCGTCAACTTCAGACAATGACTGTGAAGCTAGTCAAAGTCGACCATCTACTGGTAAGTAGAATTGCCACCATTTATTACCTTGTCATGCTGAAAGAGGGTGATAGTTTTGGCCTGTAGTATTCCCCACCTGTCAGAAGAGGTGAATAATGGGGATGACTAGGAGCACTAATTCTTCATTTGGATATAAGAGGAAACACACAAGGGAATTTGCCGAATTTGGCGCAATAGTTCACTGGGACAGAATAATTGAGGTGGAAAGGAGAATATGATTCCTGGACCACGTTGTTTGTCAACAATAACACTAATAGAGCAAAAAAAGCTTAACAAGAGAACCATCTTACTCCGGCCAAGTCGGCAAAATATGAAACTATCTGACAGCTTTCCAATACGTAATGACATGACTGTCTATATAGGCCCACTTAGTATAATGGGAGAGAATAGATAGTTATATGGACCGGTCGAACATGATTTACTTGACGAGTGACACTCTTCAAGAAGGTTATGAATAAAAAACTGCATGCCCAAGAAGTGCCATTTTCAGTGATCTGGAGGGTATCAAATTAAACCACAAATCTTCTTGTAGGCTTTGCTCCAACCTATGGTGGAGCTCTGCTTAGATAGTCATCCACGCCCCCTTGATAAAAAATCCAGGATACGCGCCTGGAGTGCCATCTTCTCAAATGTCGCACCCCCCCCCCCTCCCTCTCAGACTCCTGACTGTGAGCATTACGCGACTCATCACACAAAACACCACTTTCTTTTTGTTATTTTGGTCACGCGTGTATACAGCAATATATTTGACCCACTCCCCAGCTCGGCCCTTGGACTCTAGGTGCTCCTTCGCTCAGTTAATCCTTCACGTTTGACCCCTAGCTCTTTTGAATAATCCTGGCTATGCCACTGGCTATTCTGTATTGCTGTTGGACATATCATCTCTCACCGGTTGTCGCTTCCCACCCAGTTGCTAATTGGGGGCATGGGAAACAACTTTGGGGGGGGCACGCTTCGGAGACTGACCATATGTCGACAAGATAGGGCAGGAGGTAGGAGTGACATAGGCAAGTCAAAACTCAGGGGGTGATGGTAATCAGGCTAGCACCAGGAACAAGGATGCAACCACTGAGGAAAGGGGGAGTCACAACCCCTCTCATCTTGGGGACTTTGCACCCAAGCCTAAACCAAACCAACCAAAGGTATGGAATCAGAAGGTAAACTGTCCCTTTTTTTTTTGCTCTTTCCACAGGTTTGTCCGAAGGAAGTAGTGTCTGTGCCAGTCAATCCCGAAAACGTAAGAATTGTACACTTTATTAGCTCAAACTTTGTGTGAATTTATATCATAGTGCAGTTCTAGCCATCAAGTCATCTATCTGCCAATGTTGTTGAATAATAATAGTTGTTGGCAAGGATTGTTCCTGACCAGTGATAGGGTGTGCAAGATCACCTAGGGTTCATGTTGGCCTGTGTGATCAAGTAGCTAGAGAAACCAACCAGTAGCCAAGAAGTCCTGGATTAAACTCAGGGTCCGTCATACCAAAGACAAATAATAGGTTCCATAGTTTTCACCTCGCACCTGATTTGTAAGGTCCACACGATTACACAGCTAGAATTTGTAGATAAGCCCAGAGTAGCATCCTGAACCTTGTAGATATTAAATAAAATAAAAATATTAAAAAATGTGACAATCTGTCCCTTCTCAGCTTGCCATGTTGAAGGGATCTATCGTCACTAAGCAACATACTGTCCTATTTCGAAATTAACATTTTTCTTTGTCCATCAGTAATAATTTGGCATGGCTAGGTCAACAGGTGGCCTCCTGGCTTATGCATTCTACTCATACTTTATCATTTGACCTACTGTATAGTGTTTGATTAGTTAATGCCAGATGAGGCTGATTACACCAGGACTGTACTTATAGTGTTTAGTCTTTAAACCTGTTTATATGTTGAACTGATCATTACATTGAGATTCTGGCCTCTGGAAATTACAGCATTTAGGCATACAAGTTACACAACCGAGAAAGAAGGACAAAAGTAGTAACAGCGCAGCATCAGTCACCTGCAACTAAGTCTTTGCAGCAGCAGCTGAGATACAGTTAACATGTGAAGACACAAAATACCTCACCCTTCACTTTTTGGCGATGCCTTTATATTTTAGGTTCCAAGTGCACTGATGGGAGATCACAGAAAGAAACCACCACACAAAAGAAACGTAAGTCTGAAATGATTTGAATCACAACTGATATACTTCACTACATCAACTACTATAAATCTATCCCTGCCCTTTTCAGACATCAGGCATACTGTAAGTTTTAGTCTGTAGAAACACGAGTTCAGATTAATTTTTTTTTTAATTTGTTTGCATGAGAACCCCAGTGCTGTTGAAGAATTTGCACAGTAGTTTTATCCACAACTTTTCCAGAGAGGGGCAGCATTGTACCTTATGAAGGTACCACTCTGCAGTAAACATCATCAGACATTTATTGGAGGATGCCTCTATGATACCCGCATCTTTTCTGATAACAAAATATCCTACATTAGTGGATAATCTGAGAACAGCAGTATCTTTTATCCTAGCTCCCTCACAACAAAATAAAGTCACAGAAGAAAGCCTTTTACTGTCACATCTTGAAGCCTCCCCTGTGGGCAGGGGGTGATAGATAAAGCCCACAGTATTTCCCGCCTGTCGTAGGAGGCAATTATATCTAACACGTATGTGTTGATGTGTCATTAAACATTATCTAACCAGTATCAGTCACATCTTGAAGCACTGAGGAGGGGGCAGCAGGGTTAGTTATATCTGTCTCAAATAAATCTACAGCCTCATTCGTGAGTAAGAGCCCCCCACAGTCTAAATTGGTTTCTGTTCTGCTAGCTTCTGCCAAGTAAAATGACTGCAAACAGATCAATGCAAATTTTAGAACAAACTTCCTGTCAAATATTGTTACTAAGATGAGTTGAGTTTGATTTCTTTAAAACATGTTCTGGCATGATTTTGAGAGTGCCTTAGCCTAATTGAAGAGAAAGTTGATCTAGCAATCCAGGGGTCGAGTTTGAGCACACATTGTATTCTTGAGCAAGGTACCTCACCTCCATTGCTCAAAGAGGGGTTGGCAACTTCCATGTTGCCGTCTGGGTATTACCCCGGCCTTCACACTGAGATCACACCACAAAGGCGCTACCTTCTTCTCTGTCCTGGTGAAGGTTTGCAGGCGACATAAAGTACTTCATGGAAAACACTACTTAACACGCATGTGTTGATGTGTTGTTAAACTCTACCTACCTACCTTTATGGAAAAAAAAAGAAAAAAAAACATGTCTGTTAGCTTAGAGAATTCCATTTGCGAAAACTTTACTGTATTGTTATCTTAATCATTCTGCTAATTTTCAGTAAGAAAATATGTCCAGTGGAAGCCCAAAGAAGAAAAGGATTTGAAAAACCACTTTGCAGCCTATATTAATGGGACAGCTTACCATAAACTGCCTGGTATGTATAATTGACTAATAGTTGGAGAAGCAAAGGTCCAAAGCCTCTGAGAGTCGGTGGAGAGGCACCTGGCAACAGAAGCCTCACAGCCTGCGTACACGGCGATTCGGAAACTGGTGTTGCTTTCCTAGCGGCTGAACCACCTATAAATTGTGTCATGCCCAGCCCACTATTGAGGAAACTCAAGTGGCATTGGAGCAATTAACCGACTGGCAGGATATAGACTCTGAATGTAGGCAACGTTAAAAGTGTACTACTGATCTTGAATCTAGTCACTTAAGATAGACTTAAGTCAACATATTTCTGTTCCGTGTACTCAAAGCGCTTGATGAGTTCCTTTGACAATATGGGGAAGAAACCAGGAGGCCTGGGGTTCTGGGTTAGAAAATCTCACAAATCACTCTCCTACAGTATTTGCCTCTCAATTTTTTATTTTTTATTTCTCCCACAGACAGGCAGCAAATTGAATCCTATCTGGAGAGGTCCAGCAAAGTGAACCATGACTGGATAACCGTAAGGACCAAAGTATTTAATGAGGCAGCAAAAGTGAAGAAAATTGCAAAGAACAGAGAGACAGAGTTGCAGATCTTCACAGATGAATAACCGTGAACTTCATGGTCACCCAAGGATGCCCCAAACCCATCAGCCTGCTGTATTACTTTTATCTGGCTGATCACCTGATGCCTATTGACTGTAATGAGGCAGCGAAAGCAAAGAGAATTGCAAAGAACAGAGAGAGGGAGCTGCAGATCTTTACAGATGAATAACTAAAATAACCGTGAACTTTATGGTCACCCAAGGTTGCCCAAACCCATCAGCCTGCTGCACTACATTTTATCTGGCTGATCACCCGATGCCCATTGACTTCAGTAGCTATTGGTGAAATTTTATAACTTAGTAACATGTTCTAAAGCCTACTGAAAAAGATACAAAAGCTCATTTAGGGGTCAATTTTGGCTGTTTGGTAAACATTCACAAAATGCTTCTCCTACAGATCATGTTGACTTTTATCGATTGCTGGTCAGTATTAGCATTGATCAGTGCCGCGGTGTTCAGGGATTCAAATAAATGGTCATCCGGGGTCAGTTGACCCCAAATGGTACTTTCTCAATGTTTGCATACTCGAACTGTATCTGGTGTGAGAACCATTGTTCAAAAGTATGAAGGAGGCCTAAAACATAAGTATTAATGAGGCCTAGGAACCTGGGTCGCACTGTGGCACTACACAAAAACATGTACATGCAAGCCACAGCAACTGAATAACCTTAAACCAATCTGTGTATGGCTGTTCATATAATTAAAATTATGCATGGCTTCACTGATGCCTTTTCACTAAACTGCCACTGCATTATATTACACTCAGCCACCACTGAGACTGATGAAGACTGACTAGCCCCAAGTTAGTTGGTATGGTATCGATCAAAAGCGGTGGGCTAAGGAGAATAGGATTCTGCCTAAAAACAGACATGTTTTATTTGGTATTTCATTGATCAACAGTCCTGATTCTGTGGAGTTAACTGTATATAAACCTTGTCATAGTCATGGTAACGTTTATTTCACTCAACTTAAAATTTAATTTAGCCATAAATAACCGACCTTAATAGTGCACTTAAATTTGTTTTAGAACATGTTTTAATAGATCTATGTGCTCACCATAGAGTTCATAGGAACAAAGCTGCAAACTGCTGCTTCACAGTTTAAAAACGGTCAGTGAATTTGAGGTTCTTTGAATAAAACACTGGCCAAAAGCTCTTTAAGTTTCTTACTAGGAAGCTGCCCCAGAGGTGGATGACATTACAGAATGCTAAAAGCATTTCCTTCTATTTCTAACTTGATAAAGTTCATTGCATCTTCTGTTCATTTGTTCTGTTCTCTTTAAATTTCTTACTAGGAACCTGCCCCAGAGGTGGATGACATTACAGAATGCTAAAAGCATTTCCTTCTATTTTTAACTTGATAAAATTCATTGCATCTTCTGTTCATTTGTTCTGTAAGTTGAATGCATTTTAAAATTTGAAGCACTTTTATTGTTATGCAGGGTCTTATTGCACCAATACAACTGGCTTCTGCTAGGTTGTTTTGCTAAATGCACACACAACGTTTTTAAATGTGAAGCGCGCACAGAAAGCTTTGCTTCAAATAATGTGTATATGTAGTCATTATGACTAATGGTACATATAGGGTGTTTATGGATTTGAGTCAAAGGTCAAATGGACTAATCGCTTCTTCTCCCACAGACTAAATTTGAAGATCATTATCATTGACAAATAGTACATACAGGGTGTTCAGGGATTTGAGGTCAAAGGTCATCTAGGGGTCATTTTGACCAAAAAGGTCATTTTGAGGTCAACTGAACAAAACGCTTCTTCTCCTACAGATTGAATTTGATGATCATAAAAGTTGGTCAGTATTATCGGTGACCAATGGTACATATGGGATGTTAAGGGATTTAAGGTGAAAGCTTGTTTAGGGGTCATTTTGGCCGGAAAAAGGTCATTTTGGCGGTCAAATAGACAAAACGCTTCCCCTCCCACAGATTTAATTAGATGATCATGATTGTTGGTCAGTATTATCATTAATCAATGATACCAACCAATTTGCCATTTTGTGAAAACATGCAAAATGTATCTCCTCCTACAGATTACATGGTACAAGGTTGAAACTTTGGTTTGGGTTTACCTTAAGTGTAACCTTATAGCCTAGCTCCTCATACAACTAATACACTAGTATATTTTTCTCTTATTTTTGCTGTTGACCAAATTTTATTTTAAAGCATTATGGGGGCAAACGGATTGAACATAAATTTTAGCCAGTTTGAGCTTCTGCACCATTGGTGCTCTAGTTTAGTTCTAAAAATCTTGAAGTTTTATTTGTACTTTATTTGTACTGTTGAAACGTATTAGGAATGTTGAAACTCAAATAAAGCTACTTTTATCAGGAAGCTGATTTGTTTCTGTTCCATTGAATTCTGGTTTAAAATGAGTTGCAGGAAAAACTGCTGACTGACATTCCAGCCTGGAGGTTTGCGCGCGTTCTTGTTTCTAGCAAAGGTTGTATGTTACAAGTGACGTACGCGTTCCGTGGCCGTACATTTCAAGTACTACTATAGTCATTGTACTAGAACGAGTCTGTAGACGCTTGGCTTAATCAATTATTTCGGTGAGTACTGAACACAATGGGGTTTTTCTGAGTGTCTGGGTTTGATATGATTCCGATATGCATGACTGTAAGCCGAAAATAACAGTGCTACGTAACTCTTACTGTAGGAATTTAGCATTTTAAGTTTCATTAAAGACTAGGCATATTAATACTTCCGTGGCCGGCCTATATCAGTATCACTATTAGGCATAGTCTAACTGAGGCTATCATTGATTGAATATTTTTGGCCTAGGCTTCAGGCCTCGAATTTCGAAAACATCAAGTAGGACTTTCTAAATGCGATTAGAAAATATAAGACTTAAAAAGCTAGGCGCAGGCCTTGTATTTTTCAGTAAGTAGAATTCAAAGTGTAGTTTTTTTTCACCCGTTTCTTTATTAAATAATTACATGGCTACAGTATGTGCTGTGTTCCTATGGTACATTATTGGAGATAGATCTCCCCTATTAAATAGTCAATCTTTTACTTTGTGGAATGTTTATAGGAATGCTTAACTATTTAATGCTAAATGTTAAGTTATATTCATCTGTTTCTTTATCAAATAATTACATGGCTACAGTACAGTAGGTCTAAACTAGCACAGTTTTCACTTCTGATGGTTCACCTCTCTGTGTGCTGTGTTCCTACAATCAAGGGCGTAGGAACCGGGGGGCTGGGGGCACCAGCCCCCCCCCCTGTGAAAAATAT
>JAIPMN010003046.1:2503-33906 GCA_020650975.1 Apostichopus californicus | reverse complement strand
ATATATAGAATTCGTCATGTCCGTTCGAAAAGAAGTACAAAGACCACTGTTATTGCAATCCACATCTATCTTGTTACATAATACAAAGCTACCGTAGTGAACAGTATGTGTTGTATTCAAGTATACTCTTTACAGGAATCGCAGCTGAATGCGTTACACTGGATATGTCATTGAACACTGATTCGTTGATCCGTCGACCCCATCCCAAGTCAGAACTATATATCTGAGTTTGCAAAGTGAATGGTGATGTCTGTTTTGTTAAGAAATGCAGGGACACCTCGGTAGACCATACACCTTTAATGAGTAATATAATGCACAGCACCAGTGAACAATATTTGTTATATTCGAAAAGAACCTGCAATACAAATAACAAATAATGATAACACAAATCTTACAATTAATTTACACCTCAATTCCCTATATGCTTCGCCTCAGCATATATAAACTACGGCTACCATCAGCATATCCCTATAGGTTGCTTTTATATCTCCAATTACCCTATAGTACCTATAGTATAAAACAATGAATAAAGCAGATCTTAAAAGTAAGTCCTAGTTTCCCCCAAGCAAAGTGATTTTACTGAATAAAAGTTTCTTATTTTACCTTTCCATTTTGGAACATGTACATTTCTAAACCATAAGGTGGGCCCCTAGACCCCACCGATTAAGGCTTTGCGCCAAGGCGCTTGTGGTGTGCTCTACTTAGGCCGGACTAGAGCTAGTTAGTTTGTTCACTCTCTTCTTAGAATTAAAATAAACATGTATATACTATATTGATGCGGGGGGGGGGGGGCGTGGGGTGTAGTGACGAGACATTTGGGAAGAAGGATGGAGGCATCCAGGCAAAATTGGAGCGGAAAAGTTCGGGCAAAGAGAATTATCTAACCGCATAGAAGGGAAAAGGGAATAGCAAAACCTTGTTGGAGAGGCAAAGTCATGCGAGTCTCATTGGCGTTAGAGGACGGGATGGGGTAGGGAGGGGGTTACGAAATCGTGGATGATACAAGGCGAGCAGATAATGTATGATATATTCTGTTTGTACAAACACTTCATGACCCTGTTAAATTGCATTTACTTACTAACTACGCAAAGGGCGACGAGTCGGACAGTCCAATATGGCGTCTCCGTACACTGTCCGAGGAAAGGCGTGGTTAGATACGTCGCCACGGTGAGTGACTGGATCGCCATATCGGCTGGAGAGAGAATCATTAACACTGTCCACACGCGTAGGTAGGCCAGAGTAGGACCGAATGCTTCTTTGATGTATGTGAATTCACCACCAGATTTAGAGAACATCGCTGCGAGTTCCGCGTAACATAGTCCACCAAATAGAGAAAGGACGGCACACACGATCCATATTATAAATGCTAATCCCACGGAACCGTTCACACCCCTCAGAATTCCCTTAGGGGACACAAATATACCCGTACCTATCACTATACCGATAATGAACCCAATGCAAGGCACTATCCCTAATATTCTTCTCAAAAATACCTTCGAATCATCAGATATTGGTTCGCTAGTCTTCATATTGCTACAGGCTTTTTTGCTATCCTCAACCATTTACGGTGGTAAAGAGAATTGACGATAACAACGGTATTGCTCAACTATTTTCGAGTACATGTGCTTACTCTCTACAATTCAATAATCAAGTGAACAGCTATATATACTCGATAAGAACACCGCGAGAAAAAAATTTCTACACAAGACCCTTTATTCTGCGGGTACTTATATGCAGCCGGGATAGAATTGCTTTGCAAAGTTTTGTGAGGCAGCCAGTACGTATATAAAATATTAGTTAATACCCGTATCCTCCTGTCGATATGTTTGCCGTAAGAATTGAAAACATAGACCTATTGATACTGTGATGAAATTTCAAACGGCGAAAGACAGTAAACAAACAAAACAAGAAACGAGTCTAAAGGAAGACACTTCTTTTAAAATGATAATTGCGTTAGTTTGTAGCTTTTGAAATAAATTTTATATCTGTAGCTCACAGTATGGCATCATTGACAGTATACCATTCTGTTCACAACTGCCGCACTGTTTATCAAAACCGAATTCCGCTTTGGTCCTTTCCCTTTTCATCTGATACCCAAAGCTTTAAACAGAAGTTCTCCAAATCCAAGTGTTATCAGCTGGAGCTATTTCGGTTGCAGCCATTCCTCTCCTCGGCCCCCTTCCCCTCACCAACCCCTAACTGATCTGAACAGCAATGACAGTTACATCATTCATTATCCAATCACAGACTACACAGATATTCAGTTTGTATGTGAGAGAGTTCTTGAATTTCATGGTTATCAGCTGGAGCTAGTTCTGTTGCAGCCATTCCTCCCACTCCACCCATCCTCTACCTCCCACCCCCCCCCCCAACCTGAACCAAGCGACATTTACATGCATGATCCAATCACTGACTACATTCAGTTTGTATGTGAGAGAGTTCTTGAATTTCATGGTTATCAGCTGGAGCTAGTTCTGTTGCAGCGATTCCCCCCTCCCCTCCCCCTCCCCCAATCGGAACCAAACAGCAATGATAGTTACATCATACATTATCCAATAACTGACAACACAGAGATTCAGTTTGTATGTGATAGGAGCTCTTTAAGTTCATGGTTATCAGCTGTAGCTAGTTCTGTTGCAGCGATTTCCCCCTCCCCTCCCCCTCCCCAAACCTGAACCAAACAGCAATGATAGTTACATCATACATTATCCAATCACTGACAACACAGAGATTCAGTTTGTATGTGATAGGAGCTCTTTAAGTTCAGGGTTATCAGCTGGAGCTAGTTCTGTTGCAGCGATTTCCCCCTCCCCTCCCCCTCCCCCAACCTGAACCAAACAGCAATGATAGTTACATCATACATTATCCAATAACTGACAACACAGAGATTCAGTTTGTATGTGATAGGAGCTCTTTAAGTTCATGGTTATCAGCTGTAGCTAGTTCTGTTGCAGCGATTTCCCCCTCCCCTCCCCCTCCCCAAACCTGAACCAAACAGCAATGATAGTTACATCATACATTATCCAATAACTGACAACACAGATATTCAGTTTGTATGTGATAGGAGCTCTTTAAGTTCAGGGTTATCAGCTGGAGCTAGTTCTGTTGCTGCCAAAGTTACAATCTGATGGTATTACTTTGTGTATGAATGTTAATTGAAACCCCTGTAGATACCGGATATTACAATTGGTGACCATGAAGCAACACAAAGCAAAATAAACAGTCATATTTGTTCTTTTTAATGCGTCCATTAACGGTTAATAAGTAACTAATTAGATATTGAAACATGTCTGCAACCACCTAAATCTCTTAGTTTAAAATTGAGAGGTTATCCAATTACACTTAAATATAGGCTTGCATTGATATATTCATTATTACACAAAGTTACATCGCAATGCAGCTCTAAATGACTGGTTTCGTGTTAAATTGTTATACATAAATACGCTATATATAAAATAATAAACCACTGGTTACGTTACCAAATCTTAAATATTTCTCCAGTACTTTAAACCCGCTACCGTGGCAGCGGTGGGATATTACTGGAGAGATATAATTAACGGCGACGAAATCATAGACAAAATAATGTACAACGCAGTAAGCCTGTACAAAACTGAATAGGACAGACAGTTTACATGTTTCATATGCAAATAGAAAAGAACTTTAGTTTAGTCTATTTAGCAAATACAGAATTCTCCATGTCAGTTCGAAAAGAAATACAAAGACCACTCTCATTGCAATCCACATCTCAGGCGCGTAGCCAGGAATTTGCCAAGGGAGGGGCGAAACTGTAGATTCGGCATTGCAAACTATCTAAGCGTAGCGCCACCATAATTGGCGCGAAGCGTACAAGAAAATGTTGGCAGAAAATACCTCCCAGATCGCTGGAAATGGCACTTCACAGGCCTTGTAAGTTGCATCTTAGCATTTTCTCTTTTGAATTACTAGCGATATCATAAAAACATTAAAAAAAAATATGCCCAAGGGGGGCTATACGCGCCTGCCACATCTGTAGTGTGACATAATACAAAGCTACCACAGTGAACAATATGTGTTGTGTTCTAGTATACTCTTTACAGGAATCGCAGCTGAATGCGTTACCCTGGATATGTCATGGAACACTGATTCATTGATCTGTCGACCCCATCCCAAGTCAGAAAAATAGACCTGGGTCTGCAAAGTGAATGGTGATGTCTGTTTTGTTAAGAAATGCAGGGACACCTCTCGAGGGCTTTCACCTTTATCTCGTGATATAAAGCAAAGCTTCAGTGAACAATATTTGTTACATTCGAGTGTATTATTTAACAGAGGAGAACCTGCAGGTGAATAAACTACTTTGAAGTATTTATATACATATTCATTGACCCGTAGACAGGAAAATATACATCGGTAGACAATGTCTTGCATTACCTTACTTGTGTAATCATGGATGGAGATACACTCAAAGCAACCGGCCAGTTTGAGACCCAATGTTAATAACTCAAACACCGTCCCAGCAACACTTTTTTCGCTGCTAGTCATGTTGTTGTTAAAACTATGTTACTCATTATACTTCAAGTTCTAGTTTAGTAGTTATGTAGGCCTACATAATTATGTTCACAAAATATGTTATTTGTGATTAAGATAACTGATGCCAAGAACATGACAGTAACCTGGGAGGTGGGGGTGACAGCTGTTCCTGTGAGATTTTCCCTTCCTAAATGAAAGGAGGCCTATACGATCATGTGAACGCCTGAACAGTATATTGGAAAGAACACAAGGTTTATTTTAACCGATCATCACGAATATGCACGATCGCGGATGCGATGAACGTGCGTTTGTTTTGGTTGTCACGAGTTTTCTTATAAGAACAATAAACGTAGTGAGCTCCTAAGATTTTACCTGTGTGAACACTGTAGCAGGCTAATGTGAAACTACGGTGCTTAAATATAACTATGACGTCTATATGTTTTATATAAGCCTACCAGTGCCCCAATGTTTTAACTAAGGATATTGAGGCACGGTCCCTTACACCGCCCGCTCACTCAGCTAATTGGCCTCCCCCCCCCCCCAGTAGGTCCCTTTGTGGCATGTAAAACAACTGCTGATAACACAAATCGTACAATTAATTTACACCTCAATGCCCCATATGCTTCCCCTCAGCATATATAAACTACGGCTACCATCAGCATGCTCTAGCGTGCTTTTATATCTTCAATTACCCTAGTGTAAAACAATGAATAAAGCAGATCTTGTAAGTAAGTCCTAGTTTTCCTAGCAAAGTGATTTTACTGAATAAAAGTTTTCTTAGTTTACATTCTTTTTATTGGTCATGTAAATTTCTAAAACATAAGGCGGGCCCTTAGACCCCACCCGATGAAGGCTTTGCGCCAACTAAAAGGCGCTCGTGGTGTTCTCTACTTAGGGCTAGGGCCAGTTAGTTTTGTTCACCCTCTAAAGGTTAAACTTGCAGATATTCACAATGAGCTCGAAAAAAACGTTATCATTGGGGATAATCTAACTCCTTAGAATTAAAATTAACCTGTAGATACTATATTGATGCGAGGCGGAGGGGGGGGGGGGGGGGAGTGTTGTGTCGAGACATTTGGGAAGAGGGATGGAGGCATGCAGGCAAAAGTGGCACGGAAAATTTCGGGCAAAGGAAGTTTAGGGTATGGCAAATAAAATTATCTAACCGCATATAGAAGGGGAAAGCAGACGCTTGTTGGAGAGGCAAAGTAACGCGAGCCTCAATGGCGTAAGAGGAGGGAAGGGGTAGGGAGGGGGTTAAGAAATCGTGGATGATACAAGGCGAGCATATAATGTATGATATATTCAATTTGTACAAACACTTCATGACCCTGTTACATTGCACATACTTACAAAATACACAAAGGGCGATGAGTCGAACACTCCAGTATGGCGCATCCGTACACTGTCCGAGGAAAGGCGTGGTTAGATACGTCGCCACGGTGAGTGACTGGATCGCCATATCGGCTGGAGAGAGAATCATTAACACTGTCCACACGCGTAGGTAGGCCAGAGTAGGACCGAATGCTTCTTTGATGTATGTGAATTCACCACCAGATTTAGAAAACATCGTCGCGAGTTCCGTGTAACATAGTCCACCAAATAGAGAAAGGACGGCACATACGATCCATATTATAAATGCTAATCCCACGGAACCGTTCACCCCCCTCAGAATTCCCGTAGGGGACACAAATATACCCGTACCTATCACTATACCGATAATGAACCCAATGCAAGGCACTATGCCTATTATTCTTCTCAAAAATACCTTCGAATCATCAGATATTGGTTCGCTAGTCTTCATATTGCTACAGGCTTTTTTGCTATCCTCAACCATTTACGGTGGTAAAGAGAATTTACGATAGCAACAGTATTGATAAGCTATTTTCGCTTACATGTGCTTACTCTCTACAACTTAATCAATTGAACAGCTATTTACTCGATAGGAACACCGCGGAACAAAATGTATACACAAGACCCTTTATTCTTCGGGTAATTATCTATGCAGCTCGCACAGAATTTCTTTGCATAGTTTTGTGAGGCCGCCAGTGCGTATATAAAGTATTCTTTAATACCCGTATCCTCCTGCCGATATGTATGCCGTAAGGAATTGAACACATACTACAGATTTCTGGCAGGTCAAAATTTTCATTTGAGCACATCTGCTGACAATATTTAGTCAGCCTTCTCGGCCTTTTGGCTAAGATCATGTGTAGTATCTGTTCCCTTTCGAGGGGAATGGTGATGCACACCCGACGATGATCACACAGTCACAGTTCCGATGCAAGGGGACTGGGGCTGAGAGCGGATCAGTGGTTTGGTAGTTTGGTTTTCGTGCCCAGGTTCTTTCCTGGGTGACTTTTTCTTAAAAAGTATATAAATTGCAATTTGGTGTAAAACTGTTTGTGAATCTTTTGTTTTTTTCTTTTACGACCTAAATTAGTCATACTTTAAACCCACCATGTAAGGGAGGAGTGGGATGGGACGAGGGGACGAGGGGGTGGATACTCGCGATGTAGGTATCTTGAACAAAACCGACCAAATTCAGTCTATTTTGGGGAATTGGTGATGTCATGTTTTTGTTAATAATGTGTGACCTGGCCTTCATAAGGATAACACACCATGTATGTGCACACTTTTATTAAGTTAACCAAATCATATAGCTTGTGGTAGACCTTATTCAAGTTCAATAACGTTAGCTATAACAAGTGGTGTCGAGTAACCCCGGGAACAATTGTGCTAGCTAGGCCCCTTCTTTAGGTTTTCATTTTACCCATAAGTATGATTTGAAGTTTCTCTCCACCTACTGAATTGTTCCTAGGCCCCTACCCCCCCCCCCCCCCACCCATCCTTCTCGTCAGGCCTGGCTCGAGCGTTTGTCAAGTTTGACTCCGTGACAAGTGCCAGTAGGCTACAATGTGTCGAAAATATGTGGACCAAAGATTTGTACAGCGCCTAGGGCGCTAGATTGATGACGTCTTCAGATTTCGTGCGGCGCGTTCTTTTACTTTAAATATATAATATTGAAGCCAACTTGTGCGCACATGTACGCGCACGTACTCGTTGGACTTGGCTCTTCATTCCGTGGTACTGCTTTGCTATATTTCTAAGATGGCGACCGAAACTTTTGCTTTTTCGTAATACAGATAAAGGAACTAGAACTCGAGCACGAATTTGTCTTAATTTGTCTTTCATGGCAGGGTATAGTAGTGTTTCTAACAATATAGCAATATGGAGGTAGGTCAGAATGGGTGGAGAATCACACCGGAGTTGATATCCCAATTTATTTGCAATTACAAAGTAACTTATCTGTTATATATAAGAAAATGAGTTTAGTGCTTTTAAAGTGCGTAAGATCAACATAACGCAGACTTCAACGCATTGCGCGCAAAACAGTGGCGTCTTTGACAACGGACATATATTTTCGTTTATGACGTTATGTGTGACTCTTGTAATCGATTACGCATGTATACGTAAACGTATCTCGAATCTTCAGTGCATAGAGTCAGTCGTATCAGTAAGTGGCGTGTGGTTGCGACGGATAATTGAAAATGTTTGCATATTTATTGCGACCAAAGATGTACTATGACAAGAAGTAAAGTAGTTTACAGCACAAATAATAACTAGAATGGGTAATATTCATGATTCATTGAGGTATCGGAGGGCCTCCATGCCGTCGTCGAATGAACCAGGTGATGAAGAAGATTCCAGTGCGCAGGAGCAGAGATCAGTTGAAATATTACAAATATTCCGGTTGATTGGAACGGTAAGAGAATACTACTTTATCACTTTGAAAGCTGCATATTGCATTTTATCTGTTACAGTCTGGTGACGTCATACTTAGCAATAATAGAAGGGATAAATTACCTTATCAAAAAATAATAACTTCTTTAGGCTACTTCAACACCAGGCATAAAATAAGACATAGATGTCAAAGATTTGAAAGTGAAAACATAAAATCTTGTATTAACTTTGTAGGACTTTCAAAAACAAAATTATGCTGTGGACTGCATGCATGTAAGATTGCAAAATTTTCAAAGCCTTTTACGTCTACAAAGCATTGGGATATTGAACAAAATCGGCCTTTACAATACCTTTATTCAGTATAACTCAATTCGCAAGACTCGTAAATATGTTTTATGAATAAACTTTATAATTCAGTCATGATTTAATGTTTTCAAATATGAAAAAATATGTTAAGATCTTTTTTCCTTCTTCTTCGTCTTTCTTACCCTCTAATTGCAATATACAAAGACACCTAGAAATCACACGCGATGGAAACCCGTACTCAGGAGGTTATTTCAACTGATGTTGAATGCAATTGACACCAACAGCTTCGATAGATGGGACATGTTCTACCAGCCCGGATCGACTGATGTAGTACACTATACTTTAATACCGCGGTACGATGCTGCGATACCGTCCCAACAACAACCGTCTGATGCGACCTGCATCCGTCTATCCGACGAATGGTTTTGTAATCTCGTGAGAACTTTACGAAGGCACAAAGAGAAAAAGTTATCAAACAGCAAAAGCTTCCCTCGAAGAGCTACTTTACTGCATCTGGTTTCTAGGATGAACTATCCTCTTACAGCTCGCGAGATACTACGCCATCAGTTAATCCCGATCGGTAACTATGACGTATTCATTTACAGTTCCGGGGTTTCTCAATAGGCGGTACGCGTAATTTGTTTTCCCAGGACGAACGTGGGCATCGGCTAATCAAATCCCTGGATTCCAAACATGTGACGCTTTAACAAAAAACATGTTCTGAATCTTTCTTCCTAGTTTTGACCCCAGATTATGAACGACAATCCTTCATTTTCACAGATATCATATCCCTAACCCACTTTCTTAACCCTAACTCTGATTTCAAACGAATTTGTAAATTCCTGAAAAACCTGAAACCCACGTTCGTCCTGGGAAAAAAAAATACGCAGGCGGTACGAGTACAAAAGTCCGGCCTGTGGAGGAGCGCTTACCTAAGCAGTTTTACTGACAATGAAATTAAAATTTAAAGAAAACCGACGTTTCATCTTCAAAGAAGGCAAACCAATAATCTGTTTACTTTTCTTATGTTGTATAGATACTCAAGATGGCGCAGGGAACACATCTTTCATGGAAAGCGCTAGATTCGCATCCCTAGAAGTTCTTATTATTCTCAACGAGTTCAGAGCTGACGCTAGCATAACGAATATCAAAGGGGAATCGGTTACTCACATATGCGTCTCATACCCAACTTATCTGCCCTCCCAGAAAAGGCTTAAGTGTCTTCACCATCTAATACGTCACAGCCACGCACCAATCAACACCCAGGATAAAAGAGGTGACACGCCTCTGCACAAGGCATGCGTAGTACAAGGAGCGACTGAAAGTACTACTGTGTTGTTATTGCGTGAGGGCGCAGACAGCACAATAAGAAATAACAAAGGTGAAACTCCACTTTTTGCGTACTTACAATATATTTCACTCTCATTCGAAAGGGCCCAGTCAGCGTTTCTTACCATACCCCATAATCATAGGTTTAATGACCGGCTGTATGGATTAAAAGCCTTGTTTGCTGTTACACCGAAATCAAAAAGCATGTTGACTGATAAAAACGATCGAACACCATCCATCATAAGGGTAGGAAGCTTCGCTGTTTTCCAGGAAGTCTTCGTTAGAGACGGTGTGCAAAGTCTACAACAGTTGGCGGTTCACGAAGTACGACGATTAATCGGTATGAGGCAAATACTAACAAAATCGAGATCTTGGAGGAAACTTCCTTGGCGAATTCAAAACATTATTTGTGATTTAGAACTGCGTAATGCATTGAAAATGCCTACATATTGACTGTACGTTATATCGGTTTTTAGAATTTCTCTTTTTGTGTTTTGTATTGACACTGTGATGAAACTTTTAACGGTGAAAGACAGCAAACAAAACAAATCAAAAAGAAACAAGAAAAGAAACAAGTCCAAAAGTAGAATCATCTTTCAAAAAGTTTCTTGCGTTGGTTCGTAGCTTTTGAAATAAATTTTATCTCTGTATGGCATCATTTACAGTATACGATTCTGTTCACAACTGCCGCAGTTTTTCAAAACCAAATTCCGCTTTGGCCCTTTCCCTTTTCATCTGATACCTAAAGCATTAAACAGAAGTTCTCCAAATCTAAGTGCATGTTATCAGCTGGCGCTATTTTGGACAGCCATTCCTCTCCTCCCCACCCACCCCCACCCCCCCCCCCCCATACTGATCTGAACAGCATTGACTGTTACATCATACATTATCAGAGATTCAGTTTGTATGTGATAGGAGTTCCTGAAGTTCAGGGTTATCAGCTGGAAATAGTTCTGTTCCATCCATTCCTCCTCTCCCTCAACCCCCTCCCCCCTTACCCCACCTCAACCTAGCAGCAATGACAGTTACATCATACATTATCCAATCACTGACTACACAGAGATTCAGTTTGTATGTGATAGGAGTTCCTGAAGTTCAGGGTTATCAGCTGGAACTAGTTCTGTTGCAGCCATTCCTCCTCAACCTTAACCAAGCAGCAATGACAGTTACATCATACATTATCCAATCTATGACTACACAGAGATTCAGTTTGTATGTGATAGGAGTTCTTGAAGTTCAGGGTTATCAGCTGGAAATAGTTCTCTTGCAGCCATTCCTCCCCAACCTGAACCAAGCAGCAATGACAGTTACATCAAACATTATCCAATCACTGAATTTACAAAGATTCAGTTTGTATGTGATAGGAGTTCTTGAAGTTCAGGGTTATCAGCTGGAACCAATTCAGCAGCAGTCATACCTCTTCTGTCTCTCAAATGACTCACAGAAGGATCAGCCTCATATAGTAGTCTGCAAATTTCAGTCCGACCTTTTTCTGAAGCCTGTAAATGTATAAGAGACAGTTAAAGTTTTATGCAAATTTTTTCCATATGACACTGACCAAAAAAACATGAAAAGTTGATGAAAACATATTTCTCTGTCTGTTTAAAACATATTTCAGAAACGAAATGATTCCATTCACTGGCAGCAAATTAAAAATATATATATATTGTTAAGAATATGTTTACTGATAAGGAGTACAAAGTTACAACAGAATAAATGGAATGTAAACAAAAATGGTAGTTTGAAAGGGTCACATTTTGACTGTAAAAGTAAAAATGGGTTATATGCTAGGAAGTTAACAGCATGTCAAAGTTCAAAATGAAAATGTAAAATATATTACAGGAAGTAGAAATCAAAGGCTATACCTTGTGCAGGGCTGTCTTGCCATCAGTATCTTGGAGACTTGGATTTGCACCTTTGTTCAGTAAGAATTTGGTGAGTCTGAGATGTCCCATGTAAGCTGATCTATGGAGTGGGCTAGCACCACCAGACCTGGTAGTAATGTTAATGTCTGCCCCATGACTGAGTAGTAGCGTTGCTATATCTTCATTGTTGTTTCTGCAGGCATAATGCTGGAATGAGTGGGGGGGGGGGGTGGGGGGAGGGGAAGACAAGAAGGTGAGAAAATCAGAACACCATTCACCTTAAAGTAAAAATCATTATCATAGTAAATGTTGAAATATAATGATGAATACCTCAAACTGTGAAATATCAAATCAACACACTAAACCCATTCCCTGCAGCATATGATTTCCTTAGCATTTTAGTTTGTGGAAATATAACAATGCGAATATCATAGCCACAAGAGGCTATGTGTTAGCTCAGGGAGTGTTAGCTCAGTGGTTAACACCGGTGCCTTTCAATCATAAGGTCCCAAGTTCGAGTCTCTCCAAGATTAAGGTATGTCGTCCAGTTACAGAGTTGTTGACAATGCATAATCATGGACGTTAAAATATGAATCTAAGAGACTGACTTCTGTCAGCTTGCGGCTTTGATAAGCCAATGATGGCTTCTTTGCGAGTTCCTGCTTGCAGGAGGATCTAAAATACATACATACATACATACATACATACATACAAGATACATTACTAAATAAAGAGCTGCTTACTTGCAAGAGATGATGGAATTAAGTGTGGATTATTAACTAACCAGAGCAGTATATCCAGAGGTGTCCAAAGCATTTGGATCTGTTCCTTTAGCCAGAAGTTTTTCAATTCTTTTGGTTTCACCATTCAAGGCTGCACTCCAAATACCACGTTCAAAGTCAAGTTCACTAAGTGTTTGGTCTACTGAAGTCTGCTTAACAGCGCAGTGACATGAGGAACAATGTTTGTGGTCCATGGGTCACCTGTGAGTTGGCTTGGGATATATGAATGATATTTCCACCAGCTAATAAAGGGCCTCTGTAAATGCAAGGAAAGATATCTAAGTCTATATGCAACGACATTTCCAGCTCTTCACATAGCTTATAGCTTAATTAGTTATAATGAAAAGCATATAGTGTAAAGTTTACTATGCATGGGTAGGGGGAAAGCTGTCGTTTTAAAATGTCAACAAAAAAGTAGAAGCGATACAAGTTTGTTGAATAATCAAAACGTAATTTGTACCAAGGGTAAAATTTAAATTAGGCCTATGAATGTAGACCTGCCATCCTGTTTTTCACAAAAAAAATGTGATTTACAATTTCTCATCCAAAACATTGGAAGATTAAGGGAAAAAGGGGGAACTGAGCCAAATCCAACTACAGCAAGAAATCGATCGTCAAACAATGGACTAACAATGTTAGCTTCATACATACAACATTAACTTTCTGTACATTCCTGGCTTAGGAATTGTGGTAGCTTATGACTGTGGCAACTTTACAATGGCAAGATCAACACTATTCTTAAAGCATTTTATATCCTAGGAGATATGTTAGCTCTTTATTATTTTATCCTACCTATATAATATGGACGAAAAACTACATAATGATATAACGAAGTAACCAAACCTAGTAGTACAAACGTTAGTACAGTGACTGAAGTGTAAGTTGTGTCATACTAATATGTAGGACTACAATCTACGCCTTGTCTATATTATTCTGCACTAATGTCCTAGTTGCACGATAAAATATTTTACTGCTAAGGATGCAATAGTGTTTGCCCTTTTTATATTCGAATGGCATATTTAAGTTTAAGTAGCTTCCTTTAACTCGACAGAAGGAATGTGACAAATAAAAGTTACCATTTCAGTCTAATACATGCTACAGAAGTTACAGTTGAGGCCGTCGTCGAGATTTGTTTACAGTACGTCCAGCCGACTTGTCAAAGTCGTTTTGCATACACATGTTACGGTGATCAGCAATAATTGCAGAACATAACATACAAACAAACATAGAAAGTTCAGTTCTTTGGTGCACAAACACCGAGTGACGGTGAGGACCCAAGAAGATGAATGTCGAAAATGTTCAGAGCGGGGGACACAATGTCAGGTACGCTTCCATGTCAGTGTTGAATTTCATAACACTTAAGTATAACAGTTAGATAAAACTTAGGATCTAACTATTCTAAGCCTCGGTAGGTTAGGTTAACTTTGACTTAACGGAGGCTAGGCCTGTAGGCTTTGCCTTACAAGTTACATTAACAATCACTGGATCAGGGCTAGCCTAAGTTAGGACGAGGCCTAGGCTAAAGCCAGAATAACTGCATGTTGTTTGTTCTAGGGTAGAGTTCTTGAGCCCGGTTTACTATATGGAAAAAAAATGATAGAGTGACAAACGTATGTACAGTAATAACTTATATATCTGAATTTGTGCTGTAATGGCCTGATCTGGGTGACAGGGTAACTGTTATTATTAACGAAGTGATTATTCGCAGGGCAGCCCGGCGAATAACATACACAGACACCTTATTCGCAGGGCTGTGACGATTTTGAAAATAGGTTTATTATTGGCTTTCGATGACATCATTTTTGATGTGACTTCATTCATTTGACCTCAAACCCGAAGTTCTTTCATTTCTTTCAGTTTCAGAATCAGATTCACCGTCTTGGAGAAATGTTCCTGCTACATTTTAAATGTCATGAATTATTAGAAAAAAATTGTTTTTGAACCGACTGACATAAGAAGAACTTAATTGCATTTGCACATTAAATTTACGATTCAGCCCTATAGGGGCCTAGGCCCTAAGTCTGTAAGTTCTAACGTAGGTAGCCTAGCCTAAAGTACATGTCGCAAGCGTTACTGTTGGGCTAGGCTAAATGGACTAACCAATGGTTTGCCACTGCCTAGGCATGCTAACGTTAGGTGTAGGCAGTGATTAAGAATATGAAAGGATGGAACAGTTGGCCCCAAGAAACTGGCTCGTTAGGAAATTTCTCGGGTCCCCATACTGATATCAATTTCAAAATGTGTATGAGGCAAAAGCCAGTTTCAGGGACATCAAATATCATATGTTAAGGGTCCCAGATTTATGAGATGCAAAAAGGGCTTCTGAAAAGTCAATTTTGGGGTCCTTAATTATGCCAATCTTTATGGCCCGACAACGTCAAAGATAGGTTCTACTTAAGCCATATTAAAGGGGTTTGAAAGGCCGGTTTTGCTATTGTTACCAGTCAGTTTAGGGGCCTTGAAAAAGCCAACCTTTTGGGCCCAAATAGTCTTAGCCACTTCATAAGCTAATTTTTGGAACCCCAGCAGTTCAATTTTAAAAGCTTATTTTAAGGGAGCTTACCTTGGGATTCCCCAAAAGCCGACATTGCCTTAAAGCCAATATGGTCAAGGGTGTGACACCCCCCCCCCCCCACACCTTTACATGCAAAATGAGCAGTCACTCTGCAAAAACAAAGGTGAAAATGAGGGATGACATTTTTTATGTTGGCGGTACTAATGCTAGACTGGTTCTAGGCTCCCAAAACCAATCCTAGCAGCATTAAGATAGGACTCCCAAAGGCCAATAAATTCCCCAAAATATAGGGGCTCTCAATTAAGTGCCCAAAAAGCAAACCCGAATAGCCCCAAAAGTTACTGAGCCCGTTAACCAAGTCTAAGGCTGCCCTGTGAACAAGGTGTATGTGTCTGGCTATTCGCAGGGCAGCCCTGCAAATAACATGCTTGTGTCCGGCTATTCGCAGGGCTGCCCTGTGAATAAGGTGTATGTGTCTGGTTATTCGCAGGGCTGCCCTGCAAATAAGGTGTCTGTGTTCGGCTGTTTGCAGGGCTGCCCTGTGAATAAGATGCTTGTGTCCGGCTATTCGCAGGGCTGCCCTGCGAATAAGCCCCACCTATTATTAAAGGTAGGCCTAGTATAGGGCAGAATAACATACATTCAATGATTCATTCACTGGATAAAATTGTTTCAAAGTGGCTATTTTTACGACCAGGAGTAACAATAATTTCCGGTTACGCATGCGCAGTTGCTTTAACGTGGCTATTTTTACGGCCAGGAGTAACAATAATTTCCGGTTAGGGGTTAGGGTTACCCCTACTGCATGCGCAGTTGCTTTATTTACTTTACTGCGCATGCGTAACCGGAAATTCGCCGATGTCGTAAGAATAGTTTATAAATAATTGTTACTCCTGATCGTAAGAATAGCCATAGCCAATTTGTTTTGATTATATTTTCAAGGTGTAAGACCAGAGCTGAACATAGAAAATTATTGAAGAAGGAGAAAAGAAGAAAAAAAAGGCAACAAACAGCAATCCTAAGACAGCAATTTGAAGAAAACAATGGTTTGTGTTATTGTTTATTTTGTCTTAAATAAATGAGAACCTTTTGTTGTAGGGCCTGAGAGTCAGGACTTTTCAAAGACTCAAAACAGACTTTATATGTACAGTAATATATTCAAGGCCAAGAAGTGTGGAGTACAGGTAAGTTACAGGTCATACCTTATAGCAAGAGTGCACAATAACCTCGACAATGAACCTTACCATATGAAAGGTCATAGGATCTAAGACCTGCATCTCTGAAGTGAAAGACCTGTGAATTCTATTTTTTTTTCACTGTGTATAGAGGAACCAATTGTTTTCTCATAGTTGACATTGAAATTATGTGAGAGATCCAAATTGTCCTTTAATAACTTTCCATGTGTATTGTATTGTTACCCAAGAAGCCATTTGATTGATCTATTCTATTTGGAGATCTATTTGAATACACAGCAGTTGCCGTGTATCATGTGTTGACCTGCTTGCAAAAAAAAAATACATAAGAGTACTTTGCACAGCTGGTTTCTGTAACGTTTCTAAAATTAACTGGACATATTCTGCTTTGGATTCACTTCTCGATTACTAGTGCAATAATTCATATAAAGAATATATAGGTTTTATCCAGTCCAAAGTGTTAATGTGACGAATGCAGTATTGTAACTATATGCTGATAATTGCTTGACCAGAGTAGCTAGGTTCTGCAAGCACATGACATCTTTGATGTTTTTGCAGTGCTATATAAAAGCCAATTTATTCTTTTTCTTTTCTTATTAATTCTATGGAAGTTTTTGTAGGACTATGCTCAGTGTTGATGTTTGTTTATAATTTAGTTTTCCCAAGAAATTTGACAAGTTTTGTTGTTTTGTTTTGTATAGCACCAAATTAAGATTATCCTTTGTGTTTTTTTTTTGCAGCATTGAAAGGGACATATATGTTAGATGCATGGTAGGAGGTTTTATTTTGCAAATATATTGAACGATTTTGTGGCATTATCAATTTTTCTATCTGAATTAGAAAAACTTTCTGTGTAAAAGACTGGAATGTATCAAAGTTAGCATCCCTGATGTTTCTATTCTTGCAACGCAGTTGATGAGCAGTTTATTAGTCATGTTTAACTCTCGTTCTCCCTCCCTCTCTCTCTCTCTCTCTCTCTCTCTTGTAAATTTCAGAAGAGAAGCTGACACCAAGAAGATTGGAAGGAGAGGAGGCTCGGGAAAGACAACTAGATGTGTTGATGGAACAGGAAAAGTGAGTAGGGTGGATACAAATACAGTATATCTGAGTCTCCAGCTGCAGTTCATGTACATAGTGGTTGTATATATTATTACTCAAATCACATACAGGAATGTGCCCAGGATTTCCTGAGTGCCAGGTATACTGATCGCCAACTTGGGGAAGGGGTCTAGGGGGTGTCCCCCTGAGAAATTTTTCGATTTTTGAAGGTGCTCAGATGCCAAATGCTGGCACTTGTGTAGCTTTTAAGCACAAACACAAGTACTAGTTTTGCTAACAATTAACATTTTTAAATTTTTTTTTCAATTTATGTTGAATATATTGTTAGGAATGTCGGGATTTTAGATGAAAATAGTGCTGGGTGGGATTCACGATTTTTAAGACAGTGCTGGGCGGTAATTTTTAGTGCTGGGCGGGGCCGCCCAGTGCCGCCCAGCGTCGGCACATCCCTGCACATATTGTGTTTGATGAATTGTTCAAATGTGTCAGGGACATTCCATAAGATACTATAGGTGGTCCAGCTTTGTGACGCACTGACAGAATGTGATATTGACCTTCAATGTTCACTTTAAAATTCTGATAGTAAAATTGGATAGTGTAGGATACCCTTCTGTGAGTATGCAGTAAATAGAAGACTAGGAAATAACGCAAGTGTAAAGAGATAATCTCTTCTGAGATATTCTTAGTGTGATCTGAATAAGAAGAAGTGCAGTGGCGGAGCGTCCATACAGTCCCTGACGAACTCAAATGGACTGCTGGCGCCCTTTTCAGCTTTTTACCACTTTTTACTTATTCGCAATTATTGACTTTTTTATTGCGCTCTCAAATACCTATTGACATTTGTCACCTTTTTTTGGTGTAATTTTCTGACAAAATGGCAATGACACAATTTATTCTTCGTTTATCTGCAAATTAGCAAGGCCTGGAAAGGGTCATTTCTGACGATCTAGGGAGTATCTTTACTCAAAAAATTTCTGTACGCTCCGCGCCAACCTGGGCGGCGCTCCGCTTAGATAGTGTAGAAAGCGCCCCTACAGACCATTCTCGCCCCCCTTGACCAATACTCCTAGCTCCGCCACTGAAGAAGTGCTGAGTAGCTACCATCTCAAAGTAACCAAACTTGTACTTTATTTAGAAACCAACCACAGCTACAGCTTGATAACTTGACTATTCTTTTTTACCTTCACAGGAAGAGACAACATGAGATGTGGCTGGAGAGGGAGAGGCAAGCCCAGGAGGAATTTCAGAAACAGAGACAAAAGGAAGAGATGCTGAAAAAGAAAGAGGAAGAGGAGAGGGTAATGCACAACTAAAAATGAAACTAGTCCCTTTAAAGATGACTGTTGTGCTGTAGAGACCTTTGCATTACATTTTCATTGTTTTTGTGGTTGTTTCCATTTGTTAGAGTCATTTGAATCACATTCAAGGAACAGAAAATGTGCTCTCTTCATGATTTCTGTACAGTATTTATTATTTTATATTTTTAATTGGTTAATTTCTTCCATATTTAATTCGTTCATACATATATTAATATCAATTCATCACATAATTTCATATGAAAACATATATACCATAAACATAAGGTGGATGGAAAAGTACAGACTGTTGAATATGCATTATAGTTTTTTCTGTTTTAATTTTTTTGTAATTTTAGAGAAGAATTCAAGCTGAGTGGGAGGAAGAACAGAGGAAAGAACAGGAGAAACTGAAGAAGGAAAAAACCAAGAAGGATGAAAAACAACAACAGTTGGAGGTGATTTGGACAAAGACTGGACTATATCCACATCAAACCAATTTATTTATAATAGCAATAGTTTTTTTTTTTTTTTTTTAACTCTGTCATATCAACATTGAAATTTTAAGCCCAAAATGCAAAAGTCATCCATTGAATGCCAATCTGTTATTTCCTTAACAGTTTAATAGCATGGTAACATTGAAATGGGTTGTTAATATTCACTATTTGTGGGGCAAAGAGTGAAAGACAAAGAAAAGTGTAGAAGTTGATTTGAATCAATTAATTTGGTCTTTCTAACACATTTCTTGGCATAACTGGTTTTCACTTTCTCGTTCACGGATTGTTTCTAAAGTTAACGTTGCTTATCAAGTTTTTTTGTCTCCTTATCTTTAAATTACCTCCCCCTTCCAACCTCCCCCATCTCCCAAGCACATGCCTTTGTTCTCTATATTGGAATTCTCTTTAATGTAAAGAATGTACCTTTGGTAATTTCTCATGTATAAGTAGCATTTACCTTTTGTTGTTCATGTTTTTTTGTTTTTTTTTACCGTTCATTTTTTTCCTTAATATTCAAAACCACGATTCCAGATGAAAATGACAATAAGTCCCTACAGAGATGGATTCAGCTGTATCTTTTTTGTAAACATAGAAATTCTGCTTTTGCTTAATTAGTTGATAGCATCATATGTTTTAACTTCTTAATAAGTTGATAGCAACATATGCTTTAACTTCCTCCCAGGAAGCATCGACTTATGTTTGAGCAGAAACTACTGTCGTTGTTAAGTTTGCTGTAGTCTGTCTTAGGAGTTGCGGATAATGTTGATATGATGAGTAGGTTTATCATGTTCAAACCCTAGCAACAGCGGCATGACACCAAGTGAGGGTGGGGGGGGGTGGGCTAAGATGTTAAGTCATTCAGGGGAGGAGTGTTCGTCCGCCTTTGAGAAATTTTTGTAAAATGGAGGTGCTTACATGGTCTATATTTTTTTATTATTATTATTTCACAACTTTTTATTAACAACATTGAAGAATATTTGACTGCCCAAGTTGTACCGCATTTACATATTTTATATTTATGTACTGTGCATTTGGAATGACATACTTGCAGTTAATCTGTATTCATACTTGTATCCTAGTATAGTTACCTGTATTAAGTGCCTCATAGGATTTAAGCTCACACTCAGGGCATATTGAATAGTAGTGTAGAGGCTAGTGCAAATTATGTACTCAGCGATCCTCACACTTAGAGCCTTGTACTCATGCCAAGGGGGTTTTCACTTGTACTCACATTCATGGTGTTATACTCATTTTTTAAGTCTGTACGTCGACTTTGAAACTGTGGTTCATAGGATAGACTCTCATCTCATGTTTGTTTGGTAGCAGAACGGAGGTACACCATGTAAAATGAAATATCTTTGAAAACTCCTCTGGTAGCACAATATGCAGCAAAATGTTCTGACAAGGTTGAATTTGGCTTTCGCTATTCAGGGCGAAAGCATCAGGCTAAAGCATTGCTATTAAAAATAGAAAAAAACAACAACCTGGGCTAGTTTCAAAGCTTGCAGTGTCGCTTATATCAGAAATGAAAAGAAATGTGTCTGTTTCCGAAACTTCGTTCTTAAAAAGTTCACCAGCAAACCAGGGTTCTCCCATATAAACACTATTTTGGAGAGAACATTGAAGTTGTCTTCTTCTAGTTGTCTATACATATGTTGCTTTTCTCTGAATTAAATATTCAATCTTGACAAGTCTATTCCCCCAGATTATTTCACTTTGTAACCCATCAATGTCTTCTACTCATCCCAGGGAGTTCTACAGTACCTGGATAAAGGCAACAAGAATGGAGAGGTAATATCCTATTTTCTTGCACATTTTCCTTTTTTTCCCCTGCCTTCTTCATCAAGACTGCTGTTTTGCATCACATTGTAATGTTGTGGAACTCTGCCAACACATAGTTTGATTTCACAAAACTGGTTAATCACCCTCCCTTCCCCCTAAACCTTAACCCCCTGCCCACTCCCTCCCACTTTATCCAACCATAGAGATGGATGTAGAGAGATGGAAGTCAGTGTCACCTACCTGTTTCTTTAGTTGCTAATTAGTATTTAGTTTTAGCATTAGAAAATTCTCTGTCCCACAATCTTTGATGTATTCAATCGTTTCCTCTGATTCATAGTTCGGTGTGTGGTTTTAGCTGACTAAAGTCATTTTTCCTTTAACGGTTGGATATCATCATATCACCACATTGTTGCCAATACAAGACAAAATATTGCTTTATGATTTACACAAGGATCTTGATAGGTACAATTTGTGGTTATTTTGGTAAGTTTGGTAATTTTGTGGTATTTTGTGGTAACTTGGTTAACTCTTTTGTAGTCCAGGCTTTCATACTTCTATTTGTCTAGATGCACAATGTGGTCCGTTTGTCTCCAAAAATTGTATTCATGTTTTTTTGTTCACAGAGAGACACAAAGCATATGGTAAATTATTGGCTCTTTGGCAGTATTACTATCATAATATTTAGGGAGTAGCTCAAACCAATATAGTGTGTAGCAATATGCGAAGAAAATACAAAATAGTGAAATTGCAACACAATGAAGGTTTGAGGTTACAGTACTTATCTAGAGTTCAAATAAAAAAGAATTCTGGTCCCCTTGGGCTATGCATACTGTAGCTCCAATTTGTAAATAAACAAAAAAGGTTTGAAAATCAATATCATGGAGGCTGTACACCATTTCTGAATATTTTGGGGGAAATTCCTGAGAGTTACTTCAAGTTTTATGTTTTCATAGCAATGTTTCGAAAAAGACAATAACCAAAATTCTCATGTAATTTATTGACAGCAACCTTGGCGTAACCCAGATGCCCCGAAAGTTGTGCCTGGAACTAGGAAAGCTGAAACTTGTAGCTTCTTCAAGAAGACTGGTGCTTGCAGGTTTGGTGAAAGGTGAGCCATCTGGTGCTCTGTTTATTAATGGAACACATTTTGGTGTTTTATACTTTTTCCTACCATTCATTCAGCAAGTAATCCATTGCTTTCATAAGCAAGTGTATCAACCTATTATATTTTGCCCCATGGGGGTTGGGGATGGGGGTAGGGAAACAAATACCAGCTATGTAAGTTTTCCCCCCTCATCTGCGATTTATGGAGGTAAATTGGTGTAAAGTATTATCGTTAGGTGATTCAAAGCCTTATTGATGAGACAAAGTAGAGCTAGGAAATCAAGATACAACAGAGAAGTTAATGACACAGGCCATGTCAGGCCATCACACCTATACACCGTCACACCTAAACACAATCACACCCTATACACCATCACACATATACAACATCACACCTATACACCATCACACCCTATACACCATCACACCTTTACACCATCACACCCTATACACCATCACACCTTTACACCATCGCACCCTAAACACCTATACACCATCACACCTATACACCATCACACCCTATACACCATCACACCTATACACCATCGCAGCCTAAACACCTATACACCATCACACATATACACCATCACACCTATACACCATCACACCCTAAACACCTAAACACCATCACACATATACACCATCACACCTATACACCATCACACCCTAAACACCTATACACCATCACACATATACACCATCACACCTATACACCATCACACCTTTACACCATCACACCCTATACACCATCACACCTTTACACCATCGCACCCTAAACACCTATACACCATCACACCTATACACCATCACACCATATACACCATCACACCTATACACCATCACACCTATACACCATCACACCCTATACACCATCACACCTTTACACCATCGCACCTTTACACCATCGCAGCCCTTAAATGACTGTGAGAAGTGATTTATTGTACACAGTGTTGAAAATTAAAAATTATATACAAGTAGTAGATACAACATTTTTTTTTTTTTTTTTAAAATTCATCAGCTCACAACATGCTTGAATTGGCCTTAATCTAGCTCAACCTAAACTGTGCTAAGGAGTGCTATTTTCAGCACACCTGCAGCGCACCGTTAAATTTCTTGTGGAGTGCGATTTTTTCAGCACACCTTTGATTTTTTTAGAAGACACACCCTGTTAATATGTTCTACAGAAAGAGTGGGCACATAGAATATATAATATACTCATAGGAAGTAAGGCAAACATTTTGTCTGCTTGAAAAGTTAAAAAACTGATGCCAACATCTGCAAATACAAGCATTGATAAAGACTTTTAGGCCATTTTTTTTTTTTTTAAAGTTTGATAGTTTTTACCTAAAAGCTGCTCCTCATTTGGGATTTGACACTCAGCTTGTGAATTGTACTGCCTTCTTTTATATCTGGCTAAAGCTCCACCCTCCCCTACCCCCCCCCCACCCCCTCCTAATCAAACTGTCATCTGGTAGAGAATCCACAGTACCCTTCATACAGTTTCTGGTATTGATTAATACTTTTATGTGTGTATGTATTTTAGATCCTCCTGCAAGCAGGAACTCGCAAAGAAGCCTCATTGGCTTACCAAAGCCGCAAGCTTACCAAAGTCAGTCTCTTACATTCATATTTAACGTCCATGATTATGAATTGTCAAATTTCAACAACTCTGTAACTGGACGACATACATTAATCTTGGAGTGACTCGAACTTGGGACCTTATGATTGAAAGGCACCGGCGTTAACCACTGAGCTAACACTCCAGATGCCACTTGCAGATGCCGTTACTTGTTAGGTCTGTTCATTTCTTCTTCTTCTTCTTCTTCTTCTTCTTCTTCTCCTCCTCCTTTAGGTGTTCTCGCAATCATCCTGACCCGGGGATTTCTAGGACGGTGGTTCTCAAGGGCATGTATAGTAACTTCTCCATGGAGCAGAGCTTTAGGGATGAATACGACACCGACATCAGTCTGGAATACGATCAGGAAACTGCGGAAGCAGATTTCAGAGAATTTTATTCGGACACTTTACCTGAGTTTGAGAAGATTGGCAGAGTAGTTGTGATGAAGGTAAAAAAAAGTTTTAAGACAAGATGGTGACATTTTCTTTTTCATGTACTCCCCCCCCCCCCATTTTGGGAGTGGGGAGAGGGGATGCTGGAGATTCATCAATATACTTTCTAAGCTTTCAAGAATGTTATTGCTGTCAAGTGTTGTTTCATGCAGCTGTGCATTTTTACTGGACTATGAAATATATATCAAGTTCCTCCAAATTCAGGCAGGTGCTACTCTCCAAATTCCAGTGGTTTAACCAGGGCTACCTATAAAATTTATAGAGTGATTTGTTGTTGCAAGTAATATGTACAATAGGCTATATGTTAGTACTGATGCATTCAGAATGTTAACATACCTGTAATAATACTCAGTACCTGTCCATTTTAGGGCACCCTGTCAGAAATGTAGCCCACAGGCACCCATCCAAGAGGATGAAGCAGGGGGGGGGGGGGAATGTCACATCCCGCTTTCATTGAATCCTGGATCAACCTCTAGCCTTGGAAATTCACATGCATTTGTATTTGTTCAAAACCTCTTGGGATATTTCGCTATACATAAAATCATTCTCTACAGGAAAAGTTCTCTATGATATTCACAGGCTAGCATTTCAAGTTTGTAGATGACAAATCCAAATTTCATCGAGTTATGCACAACTATGGCCAGAAAATGTTTAACAAAAATCTTCATTTGGTATGGAAATCGTGTAGTTTTTTTTTTTTGTTAGTTCTGTTCATTATCTTTATTGATAATGTACCTGCTATTACTGTCTTACTTGAGATCCAGTTTGACAGTTTCTGTCCTGTTTTATTATATTTTGAAAGGCATGTTGTAATTGGGAGCAGCATCTAAGAGGCAACGTTTATGTCCAGTATCAGAAAGAGGAGCATGGAACTAAAGCAGTGGAAACTTTCAACGGCAGGTTTTACGCCGGAAAGCCTCTCTCCTGTGAATATGTAGCTTTGGATGACTGGCGGGCTGCTATATGTGGTGAGTATATCAAGCAGATGATAGCATTCATTTACCGACTTTACAACGCCATCAGAATGATGCAATTAGCTAAACGATAAGCCTTGCAAAACAACAGCAATGACGGTCAAACAGCCCAGTACTTGAAGGGAGTTGCTTGAAGTCCAAGATTTGAAAAAAATATAAAAACAGAGCAAATATAAAAAGGAAGTCATAGGTATACTAATCCCTTCTGTATAGCTTGTCTAGTTGCTAAGAAAATTTTTCAATTTAAGCATGACATCTGGCAAACATAAAGTCTCTATGAAACAACTCTGTCTAGCCTTGGCAGTCTGTCTAGATATTAGTTCGACACCTGGAGGCGTCACGTCACGTTGCATTCCGACTAGAATATCCCATCAGGATGTCAGCCTAGAATGTTTGCATGTTTGTTGTATGTAGGTACCTCAAGAAGGGTTATCATTATGTACTATGTGAAAGTTCCATTGCATCAAACCCAAAGGCAAAGACTCACAAAGATATGCACCTAATTTGCATGCAAGATTTGGGATGTAACTTGATCCATACTTTATTTGCAGATTGAACTTAAGAAGAATTGAAATTGTGATGTTTAAGAAAGTAAAGTGAAAATGATTTTGAAAGTTTAATTGCAAGAGAATTGCAGATACATGCTAATCTACAATACAATAAATGCATGGTTCAAAACTGAAGCAAATGGCAAACCTAGCAACAACAAATATTGTTGAAAGACATAATATACATGTTGTTGACCAGGCTGTGGAGAGGTGGGAAGGGGGGGGGGGTGTTTGGTTGGGTGATTGGCCAAAAATTGAACTGGCATCTAAACTCACTCAATCGGCAGGCCGCAACATTTTACTTATGTACTGTACCTATTTCTGTGACAATAATAAAAAATATTGCAATATGGAAGATAATGAAAAAATTCATGGAAGTTCTACCTGCACGAAGTTCCATCTGCTATTTTGAAAAGAATGTTATGACTAGCAGTAAAAAAAAGGTGTAAATATTCCCCCTATAGAATAACATATTACATGTCTTTCCTTGTTATAAGGTTCTGTGGACAGCATTAATGGGGTCGTTACAATCTAATAGGCCATGAGAAATTAGTCCCCTGACCTCACTTTGCCTGATTACATTGTAGACATATATATTTTGGCTCTGAAATATTGTTATATCCAAGATTGTTTCTGGCAAATATTTCAGGCTAGGAATACTTACTATCTCTCAAAATAACATCAATTCTGCTCAGTTTCATTTAGCACACAATCATCTTCTTGGAACTGAGGAAGTACTTTCCTCGAATCTTGCTCTTCTCCACGTTTTCATCCTCTTCTTCTTCTTTCAGGTCTGTTCCCGTTCGGTACCTGCCCCAAAGGTAAAAACTGTAACTACCTTCATGTGTTCAAAGATCCCAAAGATGAAACTGCAAAGGGAAGGACCCACAGAAGGCATGGTAGGTCTGATTTCCAGAGTTTCAGTGAGAGAAGGTGGCGACAGGGTTCTTACCCACTCCATCAGTGGAGGCACCGTTTGGGGTCAGAAAGGAGGAATCACTCCCACACCAGAAGCAGGTCAAGATCCAGAAGTAGATCAACTGAGAGAAAGAGGTCCAAACAGAGATCTGAAGTTAGAGCCAAGTCACATTCCAGAAGAAGGTCCAGGTCAAGGAGGACATCTAGGAGCAGGTCGCCTTATTGTCGAAGGTCACGTTCAAAGAGTAGGTCACCTTCCAGACGAAGGTCACTTTCAAAGAGTAGGTCACCAACTCGGAGTTGGTCGGAATCCAAGAGGAACTCACCTTCACACAAAGGATCCCGTTCAAAGAGTAGGTCTCCTTCTAGGAGGTCGCATTCCAGGAGTAAGTCGCCTCCGAGGAGAAGGAGGTCACGTTCAAAGACAAGGTCACCGACTCCTAGAAAGACAGATTCCGTGAGTAGGTCCAGATCAAGAATTAGAGATGAGCAGAGGAAGAACAGGAGATCAAGAAGTAGATCGAGGTCAAAAAGTAGGTCACATTCATCAGGGAGCAGTTCTGGGTCCAAGGGAAGGTCAAGAGCTAAATCAAAATCAAAGAACAAGTCACACCACCGAGGACGAAAAAGTAAAAAACAAAAAGTTGGTGTTGATACTCCCACAGAAAAGTCTAAATCTTTTCTCAGGAATGAAGACAAAATGCGATACCAAAAAGACACCGGGCTCGTCGAACCGGAAGTGGTTACTGAAAAGAGTGACTCTGTATCAACTCCCAAGGAATCTGCGGACGTCGATGCCGAAGGGAAAAGGGCTGTAGATGTCGAAAAGCTGCAGCCGCGTTCAGACGGAGAAACTTCGGAAGATGAAGCAAAAGATGAAGGAGAGTCACCTCGGACATCATCGTCATCCTCGTCATCATCATCATCGTCATCATCTGCAAGTGGGAATGAGGCCGCATCGGAAGATTCGGACAGTAGTGAAGAAGAGAAGGAGAAGCTGGACATCGTAGAGATGGAGATTGCCCGTCTCAACAAGAGGGCGGAGGAGAAAGAAGGGATGACAGCTCCTAAAGAGGTGAAACCTGACCAATGAAAGATTGGAGCTGGTTTAGTTTGTGACTTGAAAGAGAGACAAAGTGTCTGGTAAACTGCATGCCATCTCTCTCTCTCTCCAGACTTTATTCTCCTTTGGACATCCTTCCTCCATTTTACACCTTGTATTAACCCCATCTGGGTCGGGGTACTATTCTTTAAGGATTAACATCCGACTTGGTTTGTATTTTTTTTTTTTACACATCCCTTGGTCAGGGCAGTTGAGGTGACTCTATGTAGATGGATGGACAAATCTGCTTCCGAACTATTCAAAAATTAATTAATAACAAGAAGTGCGACATAACGGAATTGGTAGAGGAAATGTTCATAATTATGTAAATTTGTCCGGATTAAAATTTACATAGTGTCATCAGAAGTCCTTTGCCTCACTATTTATTTTGTTAGTTGTTGTTAAAGACGGGTTACAACTTGGGGTAGGAACTATTGAAAGGTTCCCATTTATACACCTTTGTCAAGAGAGCCAATGGAGATGAAGTTCCTTTGCCATGGACAGAATGCAATGATCTGGCCAGGACTCAACCCTACGATCCTTAGATCGCAAGTCCGTTGACTAATCCATTTGACCGCGACACCCTCAATATTATCACTACTACCACTTTCACATTGATGGATGATGATGGATGGGTTTGTCTTCTTTAAGCAAGGAGTTGTTATCCGCCCGAAATGTCAACCATTCTCTGGAAAGGCCCTAAATGGACGAACTGAAGTGATTCTATTTTGGCACATTCTCAGTTATCATTAGGTTTATTAACTTGGGATGTCGGAAGATAAAATAAAGAGCTGATGGTCTTAAAATCTTGAAAATTGATGGTGATTTAAGGTATTTTAGAAATTCATTGGTGAAACGAAGTTTCTGCAACTAGAGCTAACACATGTTTGGGTTGGGGAGCACTATGCTGAACTTTGACTGCTAGCTCAAATCTAAAAGGTTATAGTGGGTTAATTTATTAGTGCCATGATAGGCCCATCCAATGGGTGGGACATGCAAGAAAAAAAACTTCTATGCTCCTAGGGCATTTGGAAAGTGACAAATTTAGTGTGTGAACTGTGAAGTCTATGTTTGTTGATGTGAAGTGGGGGATGGGACGCCAGGGCTGAGGTATGATTAATATTTAAACTATAAACATTGCCCATACTCGATGCACACACATATATGCACACTCATATGCACACTCATAAACTTGCATTCCAAGCATTTTACTTGTCACTTTCATTGAGTTATTGATGCTTAAAGGTTATTAGTGTACGGTACCCACAAATATGCGAATTCCAGTATGGTTACTCATGCTCAAATGTTTCCAAGCATTTTATTGCCTCTCATAAAGTAGTTATTTATGCTACGATATTTAATGGTCCATTCTAATAGTCCCCAATGTCGGGGAATAATTTTTGGAGGATCAGAGCATGTTAAACTTCTTTACACTATTAATTTGGTCAAAGTAAAGAAAACAAACAATGAAAGTTTCATAAAAAAAGGTTTTATTTGGTAACTGTCATTTGGAATGAATCAGATTGTGAAGCATATGATGACACTTAATGAATATTCATATTGGTGAGGTGAGGATCAGCCAATCCTCACGTGACAGTATTTCAAAAGAGAACCGTTTTGTACACAGTTTAATATGTGGAGCAATGTCATCATGCATGATACAGCCCAATGAATGACGTATCTTGTGGACCGGGAAAACCCCTAGGGTTAACCCTAACCCGAGAAATACTTCACATGTAGTATCATACAATACCATACTTCTTGAGGCAAGGCAACTTGCCACATTATAACTTGTCTTGAGATGAAAAAAACTTGCCAGTGAGGTCTTGGTGCGAGGATCCAGGATTTTATAAATGGGGTGGATATGGAGTGGAATTATAGTTTAGGTTGATATGGAGACAGTAATCGGATGCATGCTGTCATCTCGACCACAACAATAACGAAGGACAGGACACCTTTGTTTTGGTTTGATAGAAGTTTTCATTCCGTCAATCTCTGTAAATTGGCCAAAATTTTTGGGGAAAATACATCGTCCTGATTGTGTGATAATTTACTACACAATAGTACCAAACACGATTGTAGAGTCAGGGATTGGTTTATAGTTTGTGTCTATCATGGAATGCAAAGATGGGGCTTTAAACGTGAAACAAAGTCAAATCAAAACATACTCAACATAATAACACTTCTACAAATGACATTTAATAGCATGTTGGTGACAAGCTGATGGTTCAATATGTTCTATACTCAGTTGTGTGTATGTCCAGAAATTGGCACCATACATATCAGTGATTGCATACTGTTATATTAAACACATTCACATATGAATGACATGGTAACATCCAGTATCAGTCTTTGAGAAATACAAAAGGAATTTGATGATTTGTTCAAATTTAATGCTCCACATTGATATATATATCAGATAAACATTCTCGGCAATCCCGCCCAAATGTCCGACTCGCTTCACACATCAGCTGTTCTGAGGTTGTGGGTTTCACATGGTGTTTCTTGTCATGTAAAGTAACCAGTTTGGTTACCTCGCAAATAACGTACTATTCCAAAGAAGAACCTACACAGCTTTAGAAGCGCACTTCCAAGATACTTTGTGAGTTGAAGCAATTTCTTTCCATTCTTAATTTCTTTATAATGCACTGTTCCATATTTATGCAGTGCTTAGTTGCCCACAGCAGTTTTGTATGAACAGATCTCGGACTTCAGCTTAAACACAGCATTACCTCGCCCTCCTCAAAAGTAAAGATAACAGATTAACAGGATATTAGTTGAACATGGAAGTAATATAACTGCTTCTGGAGAATGTGTTGAGATGCTGAGAGCTCTGTGAAGATTTCCCCCAAAACCCTTTCAGTGCTATCTCACTTGAAATTGGACTATGTACAGTTCATTGCATTTGATCTTCAAAAATTTGTCTGAAATACCTCAAAACGTTATCACAAAATTCACCAAATTATTGTGACATAAATATATTTAGATGAAGAAACTGATGTAGACATTGGAGAAAAATACAAATTTTATTTCTACTGTATGAGAGCTCTCTCAGGCTGTTGAAGGGATAAATTAAGCATATTTTCAAATTGCTACATTAACTTCTGTACAAGCGTTCTGCTACTGTATGACGGATGAAAGCAGGATGAAGTCAGGGCGGCACGGTTCGTACACGATGATGTTACTTCAAACCTAACTTTCTTATGGATGTTGTTTCTAACAGAAAAGCAAAATCATAGTTACTTAATGGCCACATTAATGTTAAATTTTGTATGCTATGATGAACATTAAAATGGCTTTGAATACAGTTCAGAGGGACTCTTCATATATGTCTTGTGTATAATTCACAGCTTCGTGGGGGTATCTGGAATATTCTTTACATAGTCTTCTGGGTACTATGTTAACCCTAGCTCTTCCAGTACACTCTTGTTTACTTCAGTTTCCTGCGGGAGAAACAGATGGAAAATGAATATGCATGAATATATTTCACATATATACTGTACAAGGCATTCTCTTGCTTATCAGATATAAAATATGTATTTGGCATTAACATGGCATATATATGCTTGCAAAACAAAAGCATGTTCAATTCTGACAGCTTCATAATGGTAGATTGTACGTTCCATTGTGATATTAAAAAAAATAAAAATAGATTCAAATTTATTTTATTTTGATGACTGAAAACTGGCTATATCAACTTTGAAAATAATTTAATTCTGTGATGGAATATTGTTTATATTTTTTTATGACAGGGAATGATACAACCATTTACAAAATCATAGGGAGAGGAGAGGGACTCAGCCCCCCCCCCCTT
>JAIPMN010003045.1:3487-32754 GCA_020650975.1 Apostichopus californicus | reverse complement strand
GGGGGGGGCGGTGGTGGGCAAATGGCACATGAAGGGCAGGGTAAGAAAGTGGGTCGGTTGGTAAGGCTATGAGAGGGGAGAATATCGACGAACATTGCCGTAAGTAAGCTTGGATGATTGGACATTTCAATTCAGGGTGAGTTGGGTTTTTGCTTTTAAGGATTTTCTTTTTCTTTTTGGTCAGGTTAGGTTGTATTTCCTTTTGGGATGAATGTTTTCATTGGATTATATTTTCGATATCTTCCAGTCTGATGGAGAGTCGAGTGTTACATATTCAGAGTAACGCTTTGCTGTTTGCGTTCTCGAACAAGGAGGTTATGCAAATTTTGTTTTATGTCGGAAGGAAATTCTCAGAAAGTTAACAATGTTTTGTCAAATACTTCTCTATAATCTTCTGCGGCACACAAATTTGTAGTTTGGGGGTCTGCATCAAGTAAGTGTTGTACGGTGGCAGAGGCGAAGTGCTCCAGAGTTAAAGCAGTACAGCAGGTCACAATCAATGCTTTCAGTAATTCTAGGAATAGCCAGGATGATAGGAATATCCATGTCTTCTCTTTATTTATATTTTAACAGGTTGAACAACATCATTTTCCTTCAGTGTTAGCCTAAGCACGACCATGTAAATCGTGTTGCAGATAAGGATATTAGAAGTGGTTCTTGTGACCTGTGAAGTTTATATCGTATTTGACTTTTGTACATCCACTCCTCAAAGGGATGCTCATGCAGATTTTGGTGAAGATGAATATTCGATGCATAATGGTGTTTGGCCCTCTGTGAAGTTGTCTTATTTCATGGCTGGGTCAGAGGTTACGTCAACTTTTCTTGTACCCGTTCACATTTGTACTGGATTCGAAAAGCAGATCTCGTAGGTGGACATAACCATTGGTGTATGGCTAAAAACAAGTCTTCTTAATGGATCAAATGTGCAGTGTACTACTATTATATGATAGCATTACAGGGCAGGTCCAGGGAGGCCCTCCAGGCCCCCCATCCTGAACTTTTTCCTTTTGGCACTGAAAACTTAGCTGCAAATATAATTTTCTTCAGAGAAAATGAATATGGTAAAAAGATTCAGACTACCGGCATGCCTACTTTTATCTGAAACTTTAGTATCTACTGGAACTTGTCTCCCGGGCCGCTTCCTGGATCCGCCACTGCATCATAAAGCAGTAAACAATACCTCTGGGATTTTATCCATGAAAGAGCAATGTGGACTTGATCCAGATACAATGTAAACAGGGCTACGTGTCAATAACAAAGCTTTGCTATTGGATCAGAAAGAGGCACCATTTGTAGCTGACAAATAATGCCATAAGAGAGGTACCTAGAAAGTAGATGAACAGAAAATAGTATTCTGAGAATTTCTTTTTGCCAAAATTTGAATACTTCCTTGCTACTGTAAATGCTTGTAATGTATGAGCAAATATTAATATTAAGGTCAAAGTTCATACAGATCTTGAGCATAAAATTCAGGTTAGGTTTTGCAAGGTTACTCAAAGCAAAATATCTAGTCTTTTATGAAACTTTCATGGAAAGAGACGTATAATAAACTGGATATATTGCGAATTTATCTTGTGTTATATTTTGGCATTGTGTGTTCAAAAAAATAAAGGACAGTAAGGATAGAGTTTGGATACAACCAACTCCCCCAAGAATGCTCCTAACCCTTCAGTGTAGTTGTCGAACCACTTCTCAACCACCAGTTCATGTTATCTGCAAGTACTACATGAATTTTTTTAACAACCGACCCACGCGTCACCACCGCGTATCTCTAGAAGTTAATACAAGACGGTACATTGGTGTTTGTCATGTTCTACATAAAACTAACGATTTGATGCACCACAAATACAGTTCCATAGTTTGCAACAGGTCGCAATTATGGCATCACATTATTTAAATCCATAAACTAAATGCGCCGAAATATAGAGGGCGCTCTGAAACTATCAGCATTCGGAGCCGTATGGCTTTATCATATCAGGATTGGGCCTGTACGTTACTTCGCAACGTATGTTACGTATGGAGTTCCGCGTATACCCACATTAAATTAGTACAATTTCCTGCGCTGCCCATTCTTCTCACTGTTAAACTCTGTGGCGTATATGCCAGACGTGATTTTGTGTGAATTGTAGGCTGTTTGGTGTGAAGTTCCTTTTTGACTTTTCTTAATCTTGTGTTAAAACACTGAAGTAAAAATGTTTGGTAGTCCTTTCGGAGGGTTCAACGATGATCCATTTTTCAGGTAAAGGTTGATTTTGGGCAGTTGGATCCTTGTTTCTGTTGCATAGATGACTAAGTTAAAGGCTAGGTTAGCATTAATGCAGTACAATTACGTTAGGCAAGGGGAATATACAAACCAATCACGATCATTTCGTAATACGAACTTCGTTGCAACATCGCAAGAAAATTCGACCGCGTTGTAACGTTAGTTGGATCAAGTGGTCGCCACTTAATTGTCAATTAACGTACCATTGCAAACTCGTTGTGTAGTATGTCGGTTTATTTTGTACTGTTTCGTACGAACTTAAGTTAATGTAATAGGCTATCTTACATTAGAGTAGACAACACAAAGCATGTTTATTGGTGTATTTGTGGTAGTTCGTACGAACCCACACTAAATATGTATTTTCTATTGAATTCGTACAAAAATAGAACATACAATGATACAGCATAACTCAATGTTCCAGCAATCTTTTGTTTTAATCATGGGTTTCGTACAGACTAACAAAATGATTCATTTTGTACTGTTTTGTACCAAGTAACATATTATCTTACACTAAAATACTAAAAAGCATGTTTCTTGTTGTGTTTGTGTTATTTCGTACCAACGCAACATAAATATGTCGTTCTTGGTGATTTGGTACAAAAATAGCATCGTACGCTCATACTGAACACCTCCTTTGTAATGGTACGTTCAACAACAGTGAAGTGGTGACCACTAATGGCCTAGGCCTAACAATAACAACTTACATTCTTCATAAACTTTCTTTTAGCATCTTAGCAAATCTGAAAATATATATATAAACAATAAAGATAATGCTACTAGCCTACTCTAGTAGGATGAGTAACACAACCTAACAGATAATTTGAACGGACAAGGAATTTGAACCGACAATGTGTTTCTTTGTGAAAATCCAGTAATATCCTTGTTTTTTTTGTGCAACTTGTACTCATGTGATGGTGAGTTTACCAAGCATTATTCATAGTCCAATGCACGGTCAGCTGACGACAACAGGCCAATCAGATTCCAAGAATTTTGACAAGTATGAACGAACGGCTATCAATAATATATCACATATATAGATTATACAATTTTTTGCATGAAATGGTGCAATCGTTATGCCTAAGGCACAAATAATTTTTGTAAGTAAAGGAAGCAGTGGTGCATCAAGTTTAATTCAACCAATTTGAAAATTGTACAGTATACATGTTAACAGTATCTCACTGTATCTGTATCTCTCTCCACTGTGTTGATTTCAGTGTAAGGTTTGAGCATAGATAGTATCTTGTGTGGTGTTTACAGCTAGTGACTACATGTTAACCTAGTTAAGATACAGTATATCACATAAATTATGTTGAATTAATTCAACTTCGTCAGACGATTTTGTAGAGTCCATGAATCTAATAAAATCTCTAGTGCTCTAAGCCACTCAGAGAACTTTTAACAAATTAGGCACAGCACATAATCTTCACTGCAAAGTACTAAACTGTTCTAAACTTGAGGTCAGATAATAGATAGTACTATATGACAAGTGATAGTTCTACGTAAGTGTTTGCAACAGTTTATAAAATGTACAATGAACAGGAAAAAAATCTTAGCCACCATTCCTTTGGGGGTGGAGGGCGGAGCGTGTCAAAATACGATCATCACTTTTCAGTCTGTATCATGGTGTAATAGTCATTGCAGTTAATCAAGCCTGTAAGACATAGGAAGATTTGAAAAATGATTTCTTTTTGTTTTTGGTGGACAGAGATTTCCATGAAAATCACAGAAGAATGATGGGAGGTTTCTTTGTGAGTCCTCTCACTCACCAAAGTCCATTTATGGCCATCAGTGATGGCAATGCTGGTCCCCATGGTTACCAACTTGAAGAGAGAGATAGGAGAAGACACAGACAGCCAAGACAAGAACCACAGAACGATTTATTCGTAAGCGTTTTCTTAATATAGAGCCACATTTATCTTCATGTTGATCCAGGGCTCACATAGACAGTTTAGAAGTAGAAAAGTTAACTCGTGGAAAATTTGATACTGAAAATAAATTTTTACTCCACAACAAGTTTTACCAGAAATTTTCTGCTTTGCTTTTGTGAACAACAGAATGGTATTTTTCGTACATGTTTACTTAATATGATGCCATTCTCATTTTCATATTAATCCAGTCCACTATGCTTATGAATACTGTACTTTCAGGGCTCTTGTAGACAGTGCAATACTTTAGATAGTTTAGAAATAGATAAGGCAAATCATGGTAATCTTAATATTGAAGATTAATTTCTCATTAACAACAAGTTTCTCCTGAAATTTTCCGCTTTGTTTCTGTTAACCACAGAAATGCTTTTTTTGATCATGTTTGATTAATATGAAGCCGTTCTCATTTTCATATTTCAGGGCTCATGTAGACAGACAGTGCAATATTTTACGAAGTTTAGATATAGAATAGTCAAATCATAGAAATTTTAATATGGAAATTTAATCTTTAATCTACAACAAGTTTCACCTGAAATTATCCTCCCTTTTTTTGGTTCTTTTTTTGGGGAAAAATTGTGCTGCTGTTGTGTAAATGGTAATTTGGTTTTAATATTGCTGTAACACAGACTTATACAGGTCACCACTTTATCAAACTTAATCTGCCTATATAATGTTGTAGATCATATAAAAAAAATTCAGCTTTTTGCCTTAGCCTGCCAAATTTTGCAATGTAATTGTCAAAACTTAGAAATATTTTCCAAATTAAGAATGTGTTAATTAGAAACAGTAGTAGGACGTATGTTAGCTAGGTCGTAATTAGCAGTTAGATTGTAGTCAATGTTAACGAAACATTTGCCCTGATCATCCCACTGATGTAACTCAGTGGGTTCGTTCTACTGTATCTTCTAACAATGTGATTGTGATTTCATCAATGGTTGGATCAGATTTTGCCAGAATGAGATAGATTTTGCCTGAAGTGGTCATAAGTCAAAATGCTCGAGCAGTTGCGGATAACAGAATGGATGTTCCTTCTTCCACACTCAGTTTTCACTTTTCACCATCTTGAGGTTGTATCTAGATCAAAATTTGGTTTAAAAAAAGTGAATAAAATAGACTTTCAGACACCACATATACTGTGCTACTGTACTGTACACATGTCTGTTAAACACAGTGCACAAAGCTGGGTTGCGTGCAAAGTTACTGTATACCACCCGTTATGTTTGATTTATATACGAATATCCCAAAGCAAAACTAGCATTCACTTTACTCCGTTAACAGACATGTAAAACCAGTCCTCTTGGCATACATTCTAAGTGAAATTTTCTTTGAAAGTTTGGAAGAAGAAAAATTTGTTGTATCGTGTATTATCGACAATATTCTGACTGAGAGGGGGTCTGGTGCTAGAACCGTAACCAAGAGGGAAATGATGAAAAATTTATGTCAACCGTTCAAGGACCACTGAGCTCTACCTCAAGTGGGCACCAAGACATCCTTCTGATTTATTTGTTTTTTGACTAACCCAAATGTTTCTCTTCCACTGTGCATCTCTTCTCACGCAGGCAATGTCACCATTTGGCGGGTTCGGTATGATGGACAATGTGTTCAGAAACATGGAACAGAACTTTGTAAGTGCAATTACATTATGGTTAGCGTCCGACCCATTCCGGTACTACGGTTCTGTGGTCAAGGATTTACTTTATCGTAGTCGTGAGATGGGTCGGACGCTGACCATAGTGTAATCGCCGATAAGTTAAACCCTCCAATTGTGCCGCATCACAATTGGAGGGTTTCTTTGGAAAATTTACCCGATTCTCGAGGAATACTTTGATCAGGTATTGCATTGCAACATTCTATGTCAAAAGTGGCTGAGTTTGCTACACATACATGTTTGTGTAGCAGTTTTTATTTATACACGACTTTCAATATTTTTCACAATTCTGTAGTACATGGAAAAAAAACATAAGCTTCAAGCATTTATAGGCAAATTGTAACCTGTACATGTATGCAGATCGTACAGTAGGACTATCCTAGCTGGGAATATTCCAAACTAAACTTTGCCATCCATTTGCTTTTACCTTTCACTGCCTAGCGACTAATCTTTGCTACTCCTATTTGAAAACTTGACACATTGTTCACATTGGTTGTGAAGCAAAACGCTTGCGTTAATGTTTAAATATTTACAGGTTTATTTCGAAATCTCCCTCAGTTGCAACTGTACGCATTTATCAAGTATTTGATTTAGTCTCTGGGCTCACAATGCGTTATTTGTATGATGCTAAATATGAACATAAGACACTCTATAGATGAATTGTCTTATAATTTTACACCATCGGGAGGCTATCTAAGTGGTAATTAATCTAGTTATAGATGTCTACCGGTTGTTACACTGTTGGGATCGACCAGGACTGTCTTCGGCCTTTTTCGAGATCTAATATGAAACTGTCATGAACTTGATGTAAAAAACTTATTCAGATGGGTGTAGAACTTGCTGAAATTCTAACGTGACGCAGAGCTGTAGGATAAGTTAAATCAGCATCATTATGAATATAAGTCAAATTTCCCCTCGGTATGAGAACCAACATGAGTACAGTGTTCTAGTACTCAGTCTGCTCCTAGTTCAGGTCTATAGACTAGAATTCCAAATTCCCGGGAGTAAAACTAGGAGCATAAATCCAGGAATGTAGAATATGATAGAACACGATTATTTGTGTGAACTCACTACATGTCTAATTGCATTTCTTGATATATATGCAAACATATGTACCTGTGAACTACATTACTGTCATAATTCAAGGCACATTCGTGATCCATTTACCAACCTGTCTGAAAAACTTAACTCATACCAGAATTAGAGAGAGGGGGAGGGGGGAAATGCTAGGTGAGACTTTCTGTCTCGGATCTGGGTTACACTAGTTTAGCGATATACTCTGCTCTCGGGTTCATATTAAGCTGTAAAAGGTGATATTTTCAACCCCATTTCTCTTTGAATTGTTTCCTGTTATCAGGAGAGACTGGCTAATGACCCTAACAGTCATTGCTACAGTCAATCTTCAGTAATGTCCTTTTCCAACACTGGCAGTGGAGCACCTCAATACTACGAGGCTACGTCATCGACACAATCTGCACCAGGCGGGGTATGTATGTAACTCTCCTCTAGGTGTCTGGGTTCAGTGCTTTGGAGGGTTGGTTGGTTGAGGGAGGGAGGGAGGGAGGGAGGGAAGCGGGGAGATGGGTCTTTTGGTCTGATACATGGGTGTAGTCCATTACCTTAGAGCTCTACATGGGTCTCCAGTTGGCAGCTCCTGATATTGCAAACTAAGAACAAGTCATTTGACTGAGGTACTCTGAAAACCAAACCGCAGGTAATCTAAAAGAAAGAGACACCTGTCAGCTGATGGATTTGAATCTGACATCCTTGTTCGTGGGTCTCTCTGTGTGTCCTAATGAATTCCTTCAAGGAGGATATGTAAAGTGAGGATTGTTTGTTTGTTTGTGTAGCTATCCTCATACAAGTGGCTGTCAACTTCGGATGATATTTTTAACTTACAGGGTTAGAAGCTTCCAAGCAAGAGTGACATTTTACCAGTTCCTCAGAGGGGCAGGAAGGCAAGGAGCAAGTCCCCATTTTTGTTTTGAGGGTGGGGGGCGGGGGTTGTTTCCCTGCTCACTATATATGTTAATGAATGTATAGTCCTTCCTAGCTAACAAACAGGGTTGTTTTATCCCTCTTCTTCTAGATCAAGGAAGAAAGAAAAACAGTTCGGGATTCCAGAACGGGCACGCAGAAAATGGCCATTTCCCACAAAATCGGTAAGAGAATCGAGTGAATTATATAGAGAAAAGAGTCGTCTTGCTGATGACCACTACAACAGAAGCAACTGATTGGATTGTTGTACTGAAGTAAATATCCCACCTCACCCTACATTCAATCAACTTATATACTGCAAATTCCTTTCAAAATGCTATGAAAGTATATATCTCTTGTTTACTCGAAGTACGTAGAGTAATTTTGTAGTCAGTTTCAATTGTCTTTTACCCCCCAATGAAGAATGTAGTGTACAGGTATTCTTTATAAGTTTCTGTGGGAAATGTCAGTTCTGTAATCCACGGCAACTATACCTTAATGGAGTAGTGCATACATTGCCAAGCTGGATAAAATTTGCAATTCTGTCACGGTATATGATTATGCAAGGCCAAATCTCAAGGTAAGTGAGTGTCGATCGTTCTGGTCTGTGTGACAACAAAGACGCTGGGTAACACCGATAACAGCTCTTCTTAGAACTGTGCAATGTCATTGATTTCATTCTATTTCTAGTCAAAACCAATTATTTTTTTCTCTTTCAGCAAAACTGTTATTTCATGTCAGTGTCTGCTTAATAACAATGATAATAATAATAATAATTATACAGAATTTATAATACGCCATCTATCTGCAAAAAACCTATTTCAAGTGCGGGATATGAAGAGAAAAAAACAGAATACCAAAAATGTTAAAGAACTGAAAATGGCGACACCAAAGACAGACCGTGAACTAACTGAGACAATGACATCAACGAAGGTCAAGTGGAAGTTTGTTCCAAAGATGTGAAACCAAACAGAACAATTGAACAATTACCTTAATTTGAAGAGTATCTGAGAAAAATTAAAAAGCAATTTATTCGGAAGACCTCCATCTACGAGTTGGGACATACGGACGTAGAAGTTTCTTTTATGTAGTGTGGTGCGGCGATATTATCGAGTGCCTTCCCCCGAGTTTAGAGAATGATTTTTAAATTTCACCAAAACGGTAACCAGTGCAACGTTTTGAGAATCCGCACGAGATGTTCATACCATTTCCTGATATCGGGTATTCTTCTTAATACTCGCGAAGAACGTGCGCTGCAGCATTTTGGAACCAGCTTATCGTCTGCTTACATTTGTCTTTCACGAATAAACCAAAGTGCGTGTGGTGAAATTCCTTAGCCGGAAATGTTGTGTGTTTTTCAAATAACATATTCCTGACATATAGTAGGCAAATTGCTGACTCATATCCCAGATCAGACTAGTAAGTTCTGTTAAAAGGATAAGGACCCATCCCCAGACATGAGCTTTTTCCGCGAATTCGCGGAATATCCGTGATTTCTTTTCTACCTCGGGGACAAAAACTATTATCCTAACACACTATAGCATACACAAACTGGAGCCTATACCGTAATTTTTGCAAAGTTCCGTGATATTTTTTTTTACCCCAGGCTCATCCCTACATGACATGGCTGGAGTGTTTTGTTATGCAAAAGAACTTTCATTCCTTGCCAGTTAACTGTTTAAATATTTTGTTTTAACCATGCAACATGTTGTTTATCATCACTGTTCTATTATACATTGTACTACAGGAGACAGAGAGCATAAAGTTGAGAAGAAAAAAGATATCAAGTCCGGTCAAATGGAAGAAAACCAAGAATTTGTGAACTTGGATGAAAGTAAGATACCATTTTTTTTTTCATTTCGGAGAAAAAAAGGGACTCGCACACCTGACCTCACTCCCTTTTGTAAACTTACGAATGTAAAAATTTCTGCAGATCGAGACAATTTGAACTTGCATCATTATGGACATATTTATGTTGGGACGATTTGTTTTTGCAATATCCAATCTTTCTTGACTCTTATATGAAATAGAAAATGCTCAAGATATGTCATGATGGATATAAATTTTTTTTTTAAAAACAATCACATTTAAGCATGGTAGGAATTGTTAGTATTCCGTATGCAATGTGCTTTAGATGAGGCATTTATGTGAAATTTGAAAATCGTTTGATACAAAATCAGTAGTGAGTAAAGAAATCTGATGGCCGCAAGAACAAGAAAGTTTGTCTCTCCCAGCAGACGGTTCGTTTGGTTTTCCTTGCCACAAGTTCGTTGACCCTGGCTCGAAGATGTGGCAAAACAATCCTGATATTGGTGCACAGTTTAAAAACTTTGTAGTACAAACAGATGCTCGACACAATCGACGTTGTTAGTCCACCTTTTCTTCGTCAGTGATCGGTTAAGCCTAAGCTAAAGTTGACATTTCCCACGATTTTCGAAACTCAAAAAAATCCTTCGCAACCCAAACATTGGATCGCCACCCATAAGTTGCAGACCATGGGTCTTTTCCTACAATGAAGTTTGAAGTAATGCATAAATTTTGAAAAATTTAGCAATATTTTCAAATTGATGCCCATTCCATTTTGCCTCGTATATAACGTCATGTTTTCTTGCTATATGTGCAATTTTGTTAAAAATCATGACGATAAATGACAAACCTTTCTTGTCCTCCTTTGAAACAGCTGACGCTGGGAGATTTGACCAAGAATTCAAGCAGAGGACGTCCCGGTTTCATCGTCATAGAGACTCACACACGCACAGGGGACAACCATTAGCAATTGACCAGGGGCCATCGTGAGTATTAACTTTATTCATCCGATGATGGAAACAGCTTTCCTAGCTATATTCTCTTTTTAGACGACTTTTTTTTCAGTCGATACATCACACTCTGACAATTTAGACCAACAGTGTAGTTAAAATATCAGAATTATAATGGATCTAATTAAATTAAAAGAAAAAAGAATTAAATCAAGCAGTGAGAAAAAATCAGATTCCATTGGATTTTGAGCATTTCGTTGCCCAGAACACATTTTGTATATAATATTAATCACACTCAAGGAGCAAGCAACTTGAATGCTTACAGAATGTGCCGGTTTCATTTTCAGGTATCGCGAACGAGAAGAAGATGACCACCTCGGCCGGCCGCAAGCGCCAGGCCGCGGGAGGAAACGGACCGAATTCCACGAAGTTTAACGGAATGTCGTCGTTTCCCGTAGTGATTTCTGTCGACTGTCCTGGTGGCAAAATAGAGGTCAATGTTTTTCAAGGATGCACAGGCATTCAATTCGCTTTTCTCAAGTAAATCGGTTGTGCATTTGGAACTTTCACCTACTTCTGCGGGTCTTAGTTTACTGTAACCCTCAGATCTCTTCAAACTTATGTGAGTCTTTGGAAATGTATAAAAAAGTAAACAAGAGAATTAGAGACACTTGTAAAATAATCTAAAGTGAATGATAAACTTTTGATTTGTAGTATTTTACATTTGAATTAATTAGTTAACCAATGAAAAAGATGCAGTGTCAACAGCCTCCATTTATTTTAAGAGTGAACAAGACGAAACGGAAGAGGATTTATTGACAGTGACAGTGGATAAAAACCAACATTTATTGTGTCATAGCACTGCCCCATCTCCTCACCCCTCCCCTCCCCCCTCTACGACTACCCCGCCCTCAAGTAAGTGTAGCTCTTGAAGAAGGCTATCCTCTTTGTTCAGTGATCATGTGTCATATATATGTAAGCATTAAAACAGAAGAAATGTCTGGACATCATTGTATAGTATTTAAAACGACAACAAATTTGTCAAAAGTAAGGATTACTAATTTAATACAAAACAGTCAAATTCTTACTTTCTGTCGGCTATTTTGCAATGAGAGTTCTTTCAAAAATATTTTTTCGAGGGAGTCAAGGGACTTTATAAATAATCCATCCATGTAAGTGCAAAACATTTATGTGTCATTTTACGTTTATTTCGGTTCAAGCATTTGATTACAATTTCTTGCAATTGTCCATCAGAGACGGTTTATGTGTGTCGAACATTGTACACGTTGGTTTGTGAAAATCAAAATTGTACTTTTGTAAGTCTGCATCTGTTGTTGGCTGAAATTTCAATGTCTTAAAAAAGACATCTCCTAAGGAACAAGGTGAGTTCATTTTGCCCTTATATTTTCAAAGTTGCAGCTTGTTATAGCTAGTTTTGGATCGATTCAACAGAGTTCATTTTTGGTTACTTCTTGATTTTGATTTAGGTTTTTTTATTCTGTGTTTTTTGTTTGTTGTAGTTTCAAAATTCTTGAAGTTCATGTTTCATTGATCATAGTCGAAGTCAGAAGGTATTAACTATGAATTGTACCATAATAGTATGATGTGTATACTACCAAGAAAACAGACACGCGTGGAAATAACCTTCTCTATCGGTCCGATATTTCGCGGATCATATTTACTACTTTTCTTGCATTTTCCCCGTTTTTTTGTCAATGGTTGAATTGTTATTCAAGTAGAGCAGAATTTTTTGGGCTTGTTTTATGAATTTTTATTATAGAATGGACTACAGCTACTATAGATATGGTGTCCTCATAGCCAGAACTTCATAGCCCAGGAGAAGATCAGGAATTTGTTGTTTTTGCCATTATTTGAAGGACAGTTTGGTAAAATAAAATAATTATTTAGACATGATTTGAGGCTATTCTGGACCAGACAGAATGGACAGGAAATTCATTCTGATGTAATCTTTTATCCTTTTTTTCCTTTTTTTTCGGAAATGTAGTCGCCAATTGTCTAATATGTATATGTACAGGTTGTTATTAGCAAGAACCACACAGTAGCAAGAGGATCTGGGGAAACGGATACTGTAAGATGATACATGGTTATCTGCTGGTTATCTCACTACTGGTTAATTAGTCGGGAAACAGATACTGTAAGATGATACATGGTTATCTGCTGGTTATCTCGTTACTGGTTAATTAGTCGGGAAACAGATACTGTAAGATGATACATGGTTATCTGCTGGTTATCTCATTACTGGTTAATTAGTCGGGAAACGGATACTGTAAGATGATACATGGTTATCTACTGGTTATCTCATTACTGGTTAATTAGTCGGGAAACGGATACTGTAAGATGATACATGGTTATCTACTGGTTATCTCATTACTGGTTAATTAGTCGGAAACGGATACTGTAAGATGATACATGGTTATCTGCTGGTTATCTCGTTACTGGTTAATTAGTCGGGAATCGGATACTGTAAGATGATACATGGTTATCTGCTGGTTATCGCGTTACTGGTTAATTAGTCGGGAAACAGATACTGTAAGATGATACATGGTTATCTGCTGGTTATCTCACTACTGGTTAATTAGTCGGGAAACAGATACTGTAAGATGATACATGGTTATCTGCTGGTTATCTCATTACTGGTTAATTAGTAGAAGTTGCGGACTGGTAATCCTGACAGCTTGCTAAACAGAATTTGACTGAATCACAAGTTAATTATGGAATACAGTTAGCACTTGTAAAAAGATGCTGGTTATCTCTCACACAAACACAAGCACGCACCCATACATGCAAAAATACATTTTGATCCTTCACCAACAAACTAACATTCCATACATTAACCTTGGATGAGATGTTGCTGTGTTTGTGAGGTTCTAGAGGTGGTAAGCAGTCGTTTGACAAATCTGGCAACCCCTGGAATACCGTTTGCATAATTCAGTAATTATCTTCACGGTGAAGGATTGTAATATCCAAAACAGCTGTGTACCATCGGCTGGCTTTCAATGGTATCGACAACATCAAGTTGTAGGTGAAACTAATTTAAACACTTAGGTTTGTAAAATGGTTAATATAGTCAATATCAAGTGGCACTCTGATACACTTGGCCAAGAACACAAGTACTGGACTTTGGCTTGCCCAGGTTAAAACTCCTGGGTAAAATCCTTTATTACATGATTGCATCCATCAGACTATACAACACAATGTGAGAGAGAAACAGTAAAAGAGAAAGAGAAAATGGAATGCTTGTTGAATGTTGAGGAGAAAGTAAGTTCTTGCCATGTTATTCATTAAGAGATTAACAGATTGTTAATTGATGTAATACATAAACAGTGATCAGAATATTTTCGGTGGCCATATTAATTTTTTGGTCTTTACAAATATTCCATCACTCATTTTACTTTGATGTATCCAACTTCCTCAGTTTCAATCCTCTCATGAGAAACTTACCATTTGGGAATTTTTTATCTGATCCTGTGCTACCTGTTCTTCTTAAAATAAAATTGTATCGAAAAAAAAGGTATCAATACGATACATGAGTTTTTGCATCATTTGATCGAATACCCCGAGTATTGTATTGATGTTTGTGGAGGTGAAAGGTCAGTTGAGCTCACGGTTTTGTGCATCCGATCGAATCTGGATGGAATCTTCAAATCTCTAAGTGCAAAAATCTGAAACCGTTAAAACAAATGAGTTACGTGGAATTTAATTGTGTTACAAACTTTACTTGACTTAAAGGCATTGAAGACTCGCCCCAAATCGTGTGCGGCCATCTGAAAAAGTTAACTTTCTGTAATGAAACGTGATACCTTGTTATCTTTTATCTGGACCTGAGATGGCCATCGCTGCTATGTACACTGTGTTGTGGGTATTGACTGCAGCTGTATGTACTGACTGTACACTAGTGTCTAATTACTGACGGTAGCAAGTTGTGTGAATTTTCTGGGATCGATGGTGGTGTCTAACACTTCTGTTACACCTCATTCGAAACTAGGTCAGATTACCAGCATTAGACGTTTCTTTTTGCGGGGGTCTTCACACCCTTAAAGAAAGTTTTTTTTTGTAAATCGTCTGGTTTTTTAAGGAATAGGGGAGGAGAATCTCCAGTTTTATAACTTTGAGGGCTTGGCCCTCCCTCCAGTAGCTGATGTTGTAGCCTAGGGAAAAGGTATAATGGCAGGATGTACTCTCCTTCCCCTTTGAGAAGTTTTGATATGTATAAGGGCTCTTGGTTGCAAAATGGTGTAACAGTATTGTGACCTACACTTTGAACAACAGGGATTTAGATAAGATCATTATTTCACAAACTTCATGCCCCATGGAAACAAGTTTGTCTTGAAAGAAAGGAGTAACTGTGGACTATATGACAATATGGAATTTTTTGTTATCTATCTTTGCTTCATTCAGTACAACTAGCCAAAGCCCAAAAGATACATAAAAAATCTATTAATTAATTAGTTGAAATGGAGATTAAATGCCCATCTGAAATGATGGTTTGGATGAACGACAAAAATGACAATTTCACAAAGTGCTGCAAGGCAATAATGTACAAATAAATACATTTATTTCTGTACATGAGAAAGAAGACCAGAAAGAATGAATTAATTTACATACAACAAAAATATTCATAATAATAATAATATTACTTAATCAATAGCATGATCAGAAAATGATTAAAAATTCTCTGCCTTGATATGTTCAGTGGCATTGAAATTGTCCCTTGAAAATCATGCCAGAAAATTAACTACCTTTGACAAGTGTGATGAGCATGTTTTCACATGCTTAAATTTTGAGAAGAAAACTAAGGACCTTCCAAAAAATGCAGTCAATGTTAAAACCATTCATTTAAAAGATAGGCACTGAATTATCACAGCCCACAACAAGGTTATTATGTTTTGAGTTTTGGTCATTATTAACAGCTAAGGATGCCATTTAACCAACACAAACTTTGTACAAAAAAAAAATTGATTTCAGTATCAGGAAGAAAAAAAAGTAGACACAACATTTTTTAGGCTTGCAGGTTTAGGTAATGAAATATTTAATAGATAAAAATTAGACATGTTTGAAAGACCAATTTCCAGTATTGTAATTAGTCACTTTGTATCTTAGAATAAATTTGTTAGCTGAAGTTGTGTTGTTACCTGCCGGCCAGTAGCCAGAAATGTAGCAAGGGGCTGCAACAATTTAAGGAGGGACATAATATTAGAGTCCTGTAACTACAGTTTTTCTACACTTGATTGTTGCAGAGTTGAGGTGGGGGGGGGGGGGTTGATGCGGCTCCCCTGTGCACCGGCCTGGCTACAGTCTGGTTATGTGGGTCACTGTGTTGCCCTGCGAAAACCATGCAATAATTACTTTGGAGTCATTCCATTTAGTGACCATATTTCTAACTCGTTATAACACCTTTTGCATAAGTTTGCCTTAAGTTTGCCCTTTTGCATAAGTTTGCCTTAATGTCAGTAAACACATGCACTCTATTGATGAAATATTGAAAGTAGGCTTACAATAACTTTGCTCTTACAAGACAAAATTTGACCGTGTTAGTTGCAGCCTCAAAGATTTGACCAGGTTGGATTGCACAACTTAACAGAAATGAGCTGAGAGCCCAACACAGGCAATATGACAGTGATAGTCAGGTGAAATGGTCATTTTACTATCTACTGTTGGAAATTCCACCTCCACCCTCCCCCCTACAAAAATTGAATCAATATGAAACAAGTTCATTGATCCATTATGTAAGTATAACATTAGTACTTTTCTGGAGTTACTTAGGAGCAACTGTGCCCCCTCCCCCACCTCAACCCCCACAACAAATTGGTATGACACTACACTTTACCATCCCAGACTTATTTTAGGTCAGCATCACTGTAACCATGGGGGGGGGGGCATTCTGGGGCAAGGCCCCTCAAAATGTCAATTATTCCCCCCATTTTTTCTCCTCCAAATTTACTGGTTCCAGCAATGGACCCCTCGAACAATAACGTTGCCCCTCCAAACAAACATTTTGCCCTTCCAAATTTCACAAGCTGACTACAGGCCCCAGTATCACCACTTACCACATCAGCGAGAGTCATTTCATGACTCAAAATACCCTGCCCCCCCCTACAAAAACAGATAAAAAATAAATGGAAAAAAAACGTTTGATAATTTGAGATGTTAATGAGAGAACTGAAGCTTCTCAATTGGTCATTCATTCTTAGAGATCCCATCTTGCCTAAGAACAAAAGCAACATCAGTCTTGCTCATGCAGATGCTGAGAAACCTCGTTGCACCCTCGAGATGAGTCAATTTTGCTGTCACACAACGGATGAAAGAATACCAAAGATAATATCTCTTTTTAGATATAGAACATTTTTCTTATATTTTTTACACAATATTATTACTCAATTTCACGATAATATTCTATAGTTTATGTAATCATTTCAAAAACGTGTACTTAAAAAACAGCAATAACCCGAAGTACAATTGAGACTACCTCCGTTATTATTCCAAGTGATAAATATAACTTTGAAGTGCAAAATTAATTGGATCCTGATTTGAATTCACCATATCTATAATAGAAACTTTCAGATCAATTATTTTGATAAAAATCCATATCATTTGATATCAAGGTTTTGCATAAGCTAAAGAATGTTTTTTTTCCTCCATATTATGGCAACATTTACATGGCCTCTGATAACATTTAATGGCAGTAGCGGTGGACTGTGGCATAAATTGATACCGGCTCAGAGATCCAACCGAAGACACTGGTGCCTTGAAACAATCGTCTCATTTGGCATCTCAGACAACACTAGCAACTTTTGTGACCAGTGGGAAATGAAAACCTTCAACACCTCAACTTTAGTGACCCCTATGGCATCTCGGACCCTATTACGTAACGATTCTGGGCCCGTAAACAATTAGGCTAACCCCCCCCCTCCCTAATCAATGGGTAACATTCTTAGTAGATGTACAGCATCTCATTACCAAAATGTTTAGCAAATCTTGGTATTTCCTGATGCATCAAATTGTTTACTATTGTATCATTAGTGCATAATGATGTATTTCTGAATCAATGGTAGAGAGTTTTTCCTTTTTTCCCCACTCAAAAATGACAAAACTTGTAGCTAATTAGCCTGTGGGTGCACATGGATTCAACTGAAGGTGAATCAATGGCACTACTCAGTTCCTCATGAACAGATGGTAACTTTCTTTTTTATAACAAATTGAATCGAAACTCTTTACAAGCAGTCACACCACATCCTATTCTGAATCATAAAGTTTATAGGAAACCTGATTAAATCAGTCAATATCATCGTTACAAATTGTCTAATCAAAGCACCTCATTAACCTGTGCATTGTTTGGACTATTTCTAGGAATACTTTAGACTGTTAGGATTCTCCCAAATATGTATTTTGAAACCTTTTTTCTTCAGAATTTTAGAATCTTGCGAGGGATCATTGATGACATCACAGGTGCCATAAATTGATCGTTACCGATGAGGTTTCTTTCTTTCACAGGTACGTTATAAATCCTTGGAACCATTGACAAAGGTAAGCGTAATAAATAACAAGTTAATATTATGTACTGTTGTGACCTAGTACAACCATATTGTCAAGTAACTTGTGAAATTCACAGTTTCTCCATGAGCAAGCAAGTAAAATTTTCCATTTCTGCTCATGAAACCCATTTCTGCTCGAGTACGAAGATCTGGCAGTCACATAACCATCATCATCGAGAAGATATCACAATTTGAAACACCTTATGTCTTTTACTTCCATTTGACTATATCAAGGTGTCTTAAATCAAACTGTCAAAGCCCAGGTTGATAAAAAAAAGGTCTCTCTCTCAATGGGGGTGGAATGGCGGTCTCTCGCCCATTAACTCCATCCTCTGCAGGTGTTCTCTCTGGAGCTGGGCAAGGGCAGGGTCAATAACTGCTCCGGGGGGTGGAGGAAAGAAACCTGGGTGTGGCACAGCAGCTTGGGGATGGGCGGGGTTGATCATAGGATGTGAGGGTGGACCTACTGGCGTTGGTGGTACCATGTGAAGTGGGGGAGGAACCATACCAGGCTCTCCCGGTATGACACCGGGTATGTACGTATGGTGGATGTGCTCCTGGGGATGGAAGTGAAGGTGCGTATGTGAGTGCGAATGGGAGTGGTGGTGGGGAGTAACCTGCCGCCCGATGGTCACCGGTGTCTGCCGGGTATGGGGATCCTGCACCATCACCATCCTCTCGTGCTGCAGCCGCTCCGCATTTACCCTCTCTGCGTTGGAAGGGCCGGCTTCTCGGCTGAATTGAGCCGTGGCGGCGAGATGCCTCTCGTGTGCCCTTTCGATGGGTATAGCGTAGCCCTGAATGGCGCCGGCGAGATGGGCGGCATTCTGGGCGTGTATGGCGCTCTCTCTAACTGCCTGCTCGTAGGTGATGAGCTTCATCCGTTCGTGCATCTCCCTCTCTCGGATTTCCATCTCCACCGCCTCTCGATGTCTCTCCCTCAGTTCTTGCTCTCTCATCTCCCTCTCCCGCAGTTCTCGTTCCACCAGGTCGATCTGGGCGTCCCTGCTTCCCAGAGCCAGTGCTGTCTCCATCTGGTATCTCAGTATCGGGTCCGGACCCATCAAGTGGTTCACACTCACGGCCACGCCCGGCGGAGGTATGCCAGCCGGTACCGCCGAATGCGGCCTGGCGTATTCACTGAGCGTTCTTAACGCTGGCGTTTCGTGGCCGGGATAGGCAACACCTACCACTCCCCCGTGGGGAAAGGACGTCGAACTGTGGGGAGTCTGATAGTGAGCTGGACCGCTGATCTGTGCATCAGCAGAGTTGTTAGCGGGTGGAGTGTCTGGCTTTCTCTGCAAAAAAAAAATTATCAAAATTCAAATAGTATAAGAGGAGAAAAAATGAAAATTGAAGCACTATAGTGTAACTAATAGAAATTTGTTTTAGTCACTTACTCTTTTCAAACATCTTGGTTTAAATTCTTTAAAATTGTCCAGGATGAAATGAAAAACAGGTCGAAAAGTTTGTTGCTCAAGAATAGGGTTTGCCATTTCTGGTGTCACTGTTACACTGTCAACAGAGTGTGTTTGTTTAGAACATGTTACAGTAAAAAAAAAAAACATTTGATGACAAATTCTTACTAACGAAACTAACACAAAGGTTTAAATTTCTTACGGCATATCTCTCTTTCTCCTTCTCTTTTTCTCGTTGCCGTTCCTTTTCTGCCAACTGTTCTTTCTCTCGCTCCAATTCTTTGGCCTTCTTGTCCCTCTGAAGTCTTTTGTTGGCTAGCTGCGATTTCTCAAATGGGATAAATACCAGGTCGGTTCGACTGCAGGAGTTATAACCTCTATACCAATGGCGAATGAACCTGGGAAAGAACAAAACATGGCTGTTAGGTGGGGTATCACCTGGGGAGTCCCTCTGAACTGATATAGACCGCAAATATGACGTCCATTTTAATGATTAACTTTTATGTGGATGAAACTGACAGTGCTGTCCAGAGCCAGCTTGAGCCTTGAGTAGAAGTAAGCAACCGGACTATCTTTGGGAGTCTTCATTTTCTCTTGAGACTATTATCAAAATGAGAATAAATTATTCAATGTCCCATGTTTCAGTGGGATTTTTAATTGACTACAAGCCAGAGCCCCCTTACACCCCTCCCCCCCCACCCATCTGGCCCTTCCCTTTGTCAGGCCTGGAAATGGTGCTCTTCAAAGTTTGACAAAGATCAGTTGTATTGTCATTCCATAGATTATTGCACTGTGCATCAGTAAAAGCTGCGGTTAAGTATGTATCAGTTTGTTAAATATGGTAATTATGGTTTGCAAGATGAACCCTTTATTAATATTCGTTAGATTATTTGTACATACAAGAACAGTTTTTGATTGAGTTATTTGGATTTTCTTGCCTTTTTGGATATGCAAATCAAATTTAGTTCTCAATTGAAAAATTTAGCAAGATAACATAAGAACGACCGATATGTACAAATTGTAATATGTATGTTTGGTGAATAAAACACTAGCTTTGGTCCAGTGATACTGTCAGTTTCACTGTGGGTTACACTTTTGGGATATTATTGGGATTTTAACGGATATTTAGTAACAGTGCAATCTCTGACGTAGACAACCAATTGAATTGTCCCCGGAACTATCCCCAAAGCTGGGTTTGGTTGTCCGAACAGAAATTTATTGGTCTCTGACAGTCGATAAAAAATTTCCTCCTGCTGGGAGTTTTGGCAATTCTCTGTTGATGATGGTGCTAGTGTTAGACCAGAATTTAAGGTGACGCAAACTTACAATAACTGCGAAGTATGTGTAACTGCTGAATTTTATTTGCACCTATCCCCATTCCCATCTATAATACACTGAATGCTTACCTTGCACTGTTACTGATGTGGTCGTTCCTATCTACCACCACCGGTTCTGGTGATGGTCCCCTCGATACATGTTCCTCCTCTCCCTCATCCCGTCTCTCTCCTTCCCTGCCTCTTTCATCCTTAGCTGGCTTTAGTTTATCCTCTCTCGGCTCCACTTTTGGTTTGAACATTGAGGATTCGTTACGCTGGTTCATTTTGCTCTCTTCCTCCGGCCTCTGGCTAACTGTGTCCAAGGGCTCTGACTTCACGTTGACTCCATAGGGGTACGGGTAGGGCACACCGGGGTACCCAGAGCGCCTCCTGTAATAGTCAATGTTTTCTTGCTCGGCTCGGAAGTCAGCCGGCTGTGGGTTACTCTCTGGAGATTTTGGTTCCTCCTTGACTCTGAACGGTAAGGGATGAGGTGGGGGCGGTGATCTGTTCCTCTGTTCTACGAGCAGCTGCTTGGGCCTCTGAGGAGACTCTTGTCTTCTATGAGGATCTGATGACAGTGGGAGAGGTGGCATCCCTTTTTCCCTTTTATCGGAGGGAGCGAATTTATTTTTGCTGTTTTCGGGTTTCGGATGTTCCCTGGAATGAGCCGTTTTCTCCCAATAACGGTCCTCTCTCCGATGAGGATGATTCGGCCCCATCCCTCTGTCCCTTTGTAAAGTCGGTAACATCGACGGTGACGAACCAGACGACGACGAAGGCGATTTCTTTAGAGGTGCTTCTTTTCTCTGTGCAGCCAGTAACTCTTTGTGATTTATTTCTGTTTTAGCAGGGATACTGCTGCTACTGCTAGATGCTTCAGAGTGCTTGCCCTCCTTCCTGGTATTCGAGGGGAGCAGTGGTTGCCCGAAGGATGCCTCCATGTTCATTGCACTTGTGTACCTTCGATAAAAATCACTCGAAGGTTTCAGGGACTGTTCTGCGGGGATCTGGGTCGGATCCCTCCTCCTAGACGGCGGTTCCTGTGTCCTACGCTGGTGCATGATGGGAAAGTTTGACTCCATCGGAGCATTCGATTTGATGATACCTTTGTGGTTTGCACTCGCTTGAGGAACGCTGTTGGAGGAATGTGACGTTGATGCAGTCTCTTTCATCGGGGATGGTTTGTCTTGTTTCCAGGGTGCCGGCTGGTTCTCCCGCCTCTCGTCTTTCTCCTGCCTCGGTACCCTACGATGGGGCTCCTGCCCAAAGGGATAACCTAGATAGGCAGGCAGTGCGCCAAAGGAATAACTGTTGGCATAGGCTGGTAGACGGACCCCCTCGGCGGATGACGAGGGAGCAATCGACGTGGGCTGCTGGTTAGTTTCGGTGCCGTGCCTCGGGTCGTGAGTCACAGGGTTACCGTGAGCGTCCTTATGGAGTACAGACGATCCAGACCTCCCCAGGCTCTCCCTTGCTCTCTCGTGCTGACGGAGGCCCATAAATTTCCTCTCCGCCTCCCTCTTTGCATCCAAGGCCTCGCTCCTTTCGATCTCTGTCTTGATCAGCTGCGACAGAGTCGCATCGATGGCATTCGACATGATTTCCCTCCTCTGAGCGTTCTCGATCATTTCCTGCGTCTTACTGGATACACCGGACCTAGACATCACCTCCATCCCAGAGACTGTCCTCTTTTGAGCTTCATCTGTCTTTTGCTCTTTAGCAGGTGTCTCCATGACCTCTGTTGGGGCCTGATTGACAACCTCTCTGGGTACATTCTGTTTCTCCAACGTCTGCCCTCCTACATTACTTTCTTGATTTACTATTGTTTCCGGGATCGTCGGCTGTTTTTCTTTGGACAGACCCTGAATCACGTCTGCTGGGCCAGATTTATCCATAGACGCAGGTCCAGTTTTCAAAGGTTCGGGCTTTGTGTCAGTTTCCATTGGGCCAGGCTTTGCTTCCATTGGGCCAGGCTTTGCTTCCATTGCGTCAGCCTTTGTTTCAGTTGGGCGGGGCTTTGTATCTGTTGGGTGAGGCTTTGCCTCCGTTGGGCGGGGCTTTGTATCCGTTGGGTGGGTCTTTGCTTCTGTTGGGCAGGGCATTGTATCCATTGGGTGGGGCTTTGCTTCCGTTGGGAGGGGCTTTGTATCTGTTGGGTGTGGCTTTGCTTCCGTTGGGTGGGGCTTCGTTTCCGTCAGGTGGTTCTTTGTTTCATTCGGAAGGGACTTAGTTTCGGTCAGGTCAGGCTTTGTTGGTGCTCCTTTTACTTCTGCAGGCTTCTTTGAACTTATGGTAGCCGATGCTTCGGATTTGGCATCTTTTTCCATCTTGTCAACACGTGCAACTGGTTGCTCCTGTATTCAGAAAATCATAGCATTTCAGGGATTTAAACTCTTCAAAGGTGTCAGTGAAAAACACTAATTATACATGAAGCTTACTTCGAAATCACATTACATAAGATAACTTTAGAATACATCAGAGCTGCTTGGTCAGAGTTTGATGCAATGTAAATGCCAAACCCTCTGACACATAACTGTACACCTCCCAACCCAACCCCCACCCTCCACCCCCCCGCTCCACCCAACAAGAAATCCACGGCAACAAATGCCTAGAAGTCATATAAAATGGCTTCAGTCATTTCACATTAGGCATTTTAGTTATCCATTTCTTTTTCTCTTGGTAACATGGTACCAAGTTGAATGACATTACTCACCAAACTGTACACATTCCAAAACATGTCAACAAATTTTTACATTGTGGTAACAGAATGACTTCAAGAAAGGTATACTAATCGTTTTTAAGATCATTTTATCCTTTCAAGCCGAGAGAAAGCATTTGTTCAAAGGCTATGCGTGCAAATTCAAATTTGAAATTTGTTCATTAAAACATGTTGTGTAAAAGTAAGTTGACCTGGCGTTTCGATCCTAGCAGGATCTTCAAAGGCTAAATGACAAGTTACATTAACAGAAGGGACAAAACCATGCACAGAATACAGACAGGTTAATGAGCATGGTGTACACAAAGAGATAGATGTAAGGGGATTAGTAGACAAGGGATGGAGAGAAGAAAGAAAGAAACCAACAGGGGAAGAGGAGAAGTAGGAGATAAACAGTGGAGGGACAAAGAGAGGATTAAGGGAAGGGGGTAGGGAATAGGGAAAAATTCAAAGTTGAAATTTGTTCATCGAAACATGTCGTGGACTTTGACCTACCTGGTTCATATCTACATCAGAGGATGGCTGTTCCTCTGTCTCTGGCTCCGTCAGATTCTCATCTACCACATCATCATCTTCTTCTTCTCCCGGCTCTTGTTTGATCTCTGGAACACTGGCCGGGCTGTCGGCACCGAGGTCCGATTCACCTCCCAGTATCTGGACATCAGAATGAAAGATAATTTTTATATGACACGACATGAAGGGGGAAATATAGAAGAAGTTATTAAACATATAAAAACAAATTGGTTGCCAAATTTAAGTAGCTTAAGTTACAAACCTTCAACCCAACGTTGTTGTAATAGCGCTAGCTAGCCAAGCCAATCAGCTGTCGCCTGGTTGTTCAGTTAAGAGGCAAACTGGGCGCAAAATCTTGGGGACCGAGAAGTAAAAATCGCCTGGCGCCCGCTAAATGTAAGGCTTGTCAGGTAATAATTTTTTTTAAATTTTGCATAGCATTTTTGAAGGCTTATATACTCTGCCTCTTTTAAAATACTATATAGTTCTGTGTACACAAACTGCTGTGCAACTTTGCACTTGTATAGCAAATTGCCCAATCGCGGCGTAGCATTTTGCGATGCGGTACCGGATAAATTATTCAATGTATATTCTCCTTATATTCTATATATTTTATGCTCTTAAAAATAATCCCAATTGTTATTCCATTTGTGCTACAAAGACAACTCAATTGTCGGAATATCAGCTTTTAATTACATAAAGGATTATTTTGACATACAGGTTACTTCCCTCAAAATTAAAACGTGTTTTTGATATTTTATATGTTTATATTTTAATTAGGTTTTTTTTTTTAAATTTTTGTAAGGTTTTCTGAAGGAAGGATCTGAGAATTATTGAGAGCTGTGATTAAGTGATGACGAATACTCATAACCAGACCTGTTTCACTCTGCTGCCCTCGCTTGATGAACTCATGCCACTCGGTGAGCTTCTGGAGAGGCTGTTGCTTTGTCGACGGTTTGTCAATAAGGGACTGCTGGGCTCGCTGGTGCAGCGACCACGACGAGAACCGGACTAGCGGAACAAAAAGATGATAGCGCTGGTAAATTTCGTTTCATTTTGCATGTCTAATTTAACAGATCTGCTTCATCAACTGGCAACGATTCATTTCTTTGTGAGTTCATGTAAACAGTTTCTTTTACAAGGAAAAATGTCACCTCATAAAAGTTGGCGCTCCTAGCCAAAATTTTGAACCATAAAAAATACTGTTTCTTGTTATTTTTTTGTTTTCTTTCAAGTCATCAGGTAGAGTTGATAATTCTTCTAATATTTCATTCAATAAAATTGTAATTCTAGACCTAACACCTCCCCCCCCACCCAGAGGGCTGCGAGTACTGGTTTGCTTCCCTGGTCAACTTTTGACAATGAGGGAAGCTATTGTCAGTAAAACACAGGATACATTAAATCCATCTTATCTCCAGGTAGGGACAAGATGGAGTTTTCAAAGTACAGTGTGGAATATTTTCTCACTTTATTTAAGGTGTTATATTTTCTGCCATTGGAATATATCTTCAACAATTAAACGTTTTAGACATCATAACTGTCAGCTTCAACAAAAATTCTGCACCATTCTAACATTAAACTTTTCAGTCTGAAGTTCAAAATTCTTTCTTCAGAGGAAATAAAGAAAAATTAGAAAAATTATGAAATTTTAAAAAATTGAAAAAAAGAAAAGAAAATTGAAAAAAAGAAAACTTTTGTCAACTCACAAAGTCTTGTCTTCGCTTTCTGAGTTTTTGCTTGACGACTAGAACCTCCTCTTCCTTGACAGGCTTGAAGAGGTACGGCGGAGGGTCCTTAGGGGGTCCTTGAATGGGGGGTAAATCTCCATACTTCTTGAAGTAACCTCTGCACTCCGTACATAATAACAGCCTCTCCCTTCCACCATGATGCCAATCTCTCGAAGCTGTTAGAAAAGGACAGGAAAGGAGTCAATTTAAAAATAAAATATGGATGCAGTATTTAAATAATGACAAATAGGGAGGGAAAAAAAACCTTTCCTTATTGCATGACCGTGCACTTGGAATTAGTTACCTCTCGAACTCAGGCTGGTCCAAAGTATTGGTTCCTTAATTGGTGAACTCAAACTTATTTTAATAATTGCTGAGGATTTAGATGACATTTGTAACTTCTACGTCATAGTCGTCATCATCATTATTATTAGTAATAATTATTTTGGGTTACTAAAATTGCTAAAAATGAACCAACTTCACCTTATAATAATAATAAAATTTATGAATAGATTGAGACTCACTACAGCTCCTTACACTTTGGAGAGGTCGAACAAAAGTCATATCACACCAAGAAAAGATTTCCTGGGATATTCTGGCAACAATTTAATACTGAAAGTAAATGCTAAATAGCACAACAAACCATTTACACTCCATTTACACACATGAAAGTAACATCAAAGTTTGAATTATCTCTCATTTGGATTAAGATATTTTACTTTATCTGCTAGGGAGAGTTGCTTGTCATAAGTACTCATATCACTTAGATTATTATCAATGGATGGGGTTATGTCTCCCTTTAAATGTCTGTGTAAAGAGAGATGTCCGTCGTGTGCAATTCTATTCCATATATGTCAATGGTGACGGTAAGGTTTCAGTAAATAATTAAAGGGAGTGTGTCTTCGTCTGATGAAACACAACACAACTTTCAGACTCACATGTGATGAAGCAGTGTCGACACGCGTAGCCGCTCATGCACTTATCGCTGTCGTCACTGTCGATATCGCCCTCACTTGCAGAACTGACGTCCACTGTAAAAAGATCAAAACAAGCTTGAGACGAAACACTAAACACTCACAATATAAGTTTGGCTTCAAACTGTTAGCAAATATGTTAAACACGGTGGGGATTTTTTTGTCAGCCTCGTAAATGAGAAGCATATTATCCGATGTAATAGGAAGATTCTACTGTTTCTTTCATGATAAATGTCTAGGTTAATGATATTTGGTCAAACATTTCAAACAGTTGAAATTATGGTAGGAAAGTCTTAATCCAAGGATTCATGAATATGCATATAAGACTGAATATGTAAGTACTATCTATACATTTCGGTGCTACAAATTTCAGAATTTACAAATGCAGCATGTACTAAAACTGATGGTAAAATATACAGAAGAATTTTTTGTTGCTGTTATTATTTTGAGAAACTATCTGCAAATTTTGAAACAAACTAAGATAAACATTAGTTTGAAGATTCATGAGGCTTGCAAGGCAGTGTAAATATGAAAACAGAAAGAAAGGTTTGTAGAATCTTTTAACTACTACCGTCCTTACTCGAATCGCTGCAAGGTGGAGTGGGAGGTTTTGGTTCTGTCTTGATTTTCTTAAGCCCGTGACGACGATGTCGTCTGTGACCCCTGCTTGATGCAGCTTCCGGTGTCTTCTTCCAGTAATAGTAGAATTCAATTAGTTCTCCCTGATTGTGGGGGAAAAATGTTAGATTGATATAAAGTACAGAACCAGGTATTACCAAAAAAACTTTCAGCAAATGAAATGTTACCATGAAAATGGTAATATCTGGAATCTCACAGTTATTAACAATAATAATCATTATAATAATATTCATTATAATAATCATAATAATAATCATCATAATAATAATCATCATTATAATAATAATAACAATAAATCATAATAATAATCATAATTTTAAATCATAATTATAATAATAATAAAAAATAATCATCAAAATAAAAATAATAATAATAATAATAATCATAATAACCATAATCATAATAATCATCATAATAATAATAATCATAATTATAAATCCTAATAATAATAATCATAATAATAATAATAATCACTAAAGAATATGTGCCATCCATTCAAAAGTACGACTTTTCTAAATTTAAAATGCTTTATCTCTAGATTTGAAAGAAACATCAAACAGTTGCCAATATTCATGAGACAAACAGTTTTAAATATAATATAAGATTATGGACAAAAAACAAAGTTCCAATCACAAATGAGAGCTAGATAGAGATTAGTATAACTTTAGACAGGGTAGGATAGCTTACCGTCTCTTTGAAGGGTAGGTATTCTGTCTTTATTCGGAAGAAGTTTTTCCCAAATTGTTTCAATCCTCGGACAAACATTTTCTATGAAGTAAATATGACCAGAAAGCCAGTAAGCTTGGTGATTCCTTGCCATGCAATTGGCTCAAAATTCAAAATACCGCAACTTTCTGATTAATGTAGAGCAATTGAGAAATCCCTTCTGGACATCAACCCTGTCATTCACTCATAAGGATATTACAGGATAGAAATTTAAACCGAAATGTTCCAATATCCAGAAAGAACAGTCTTCCTACGTGGATATAGATATATTTTATCAAATTTGAACTAGCAATTCCTTTAAGTAATTGTTCAGAGTTTCACGACATTCTTGTACTCAATAAGATAGATCCATATACCAACTTTACCAAGTATGAAGTTAAATCGACCATTTACTATTTGAGTTAACATGTTTACAAGCAAGTTTCACATACATACATACACACACCCACACACAACATCGCATAAATTCCTTTTGCCTCCGGCAAGGAATCAAAAACGATTGCACACTAACTTGACCGTATTATCAAATCTGCATGATAGATGATTACAATAAAGGTTAGTTTTGAAACTAGCAACTTTGAGAAACATCACACAGGTAAAGCATTTCTTCTAGCTCCCTTTCCCTTCTTCCTGAAACCCCAACCCACCCCCCCCACACCCCCCACACCATTCTCACATCAACAAACACACAAGGACAAATCAAAAGAATACTTGCTCAATATTTACTACCGTAGGATCTACCAGGTCGTTTTGGTAAACGTTTGCGGCAAACGAGGGATTGGTTTAAAATTTCTCCTGTGATTTGATTCTGTACCCGATGCACCCATGCATAACTTTAAATACTATTACATTTTTCAGTCATGTACTGTACTATGATAAAATATTCAGAATAAATCAATTGAAATCATAAAAATAGAATCTATTTTCTTCTTTTAATTTTTTCATTTGTTAATTTCCATAAATTTCATTCACTGTTATCCAGACAGGCATAGAATGAATTTTACTGTTATAGCAACTGGCAACTCAGACTTTGAGATTAAAATCAAGGAAGCTCTCTACATCAAAAAACTGAAACCAGTTTTAAATAGTCAGCTATTCCAACATGGATCCTCC
>JAIPMN010003044.1:4675-42612 GCA_020650975.1 Apostichopus californicus | reverse complement strand
ATGCGATTAATTTTGTATGTGGAATACTCGCCAATTAACGTTTTTGGCAGGGAAAAACTTGGCTAATATCTTGGTTTGCTGTTTTGTGATTTGATGTATGTAAAAAACTCGATGGACATGTCAAAAAAGTAGAAAACGGCGACCAAACGCAAAATGCTCATAATGAATAAACATACTATTCACTGATTGGTGGAATTCAAACTAGTGGATTTGGAGATATGAAAACTTTGTCGAGGACACTCTTACTCGTTATCGACATAAATCGTTAATTACTCGCTAATTATACGCTCTTGGCAGGGTGAAACTTGGATGGTATCTTAGTTTGCTGTTTTATGATTGATACATGTAAAAAAAACCAAGCACATGTTAAAAAGGTGGAAAAAAGCGACCCAACGCAAAATGCTGCTTTAAGTTGTGGAATGAAAAGTAGTTTGGTTGTAATTTGGTTCCCAAGTTGATCAATGAGGGCATGGTACTCATCATAGTGCTAAATAGAAGTGTCACCAATTTGTATCCAATACTGTACAGTACATGCTAGCATATATGGTTAGGGGAGACATGTAAGCATCCATATTCAGCAGAAATATATTAAAAGTGTCCAACCCAGTAAACGTTTGTGGTGCTTAATTTGTTACCATATAAGTATGGCATTCACCCTTCAGGAGTGGTAAAACCACAATATTTTACTGTTAAACATAACTTTTTGACCTCTTTGCTCATTCTCCAGGCTGCACGAGATGGAGATGCTCAGGTGATGCAGAAGATCCTTGAGAGTATCACCACGAGGAAGAAGAGAAAAGTTAACGAATTAGATGAGAACAATCTTGCACCCCTCCATTATGCTGCAAGGTACAATCATCTGGAGATTGCTAAACTTTTGGTAGCAAATGGAGCAGGTAAATGTGCAGCAGTGTGGATGTGTCCTTCATCTTTTTAACAGCAAATTATTGTTCATTTTGTGTTTTCTGGACATCAGGAAACAAAGATACAAGGGTAGAAAGAGGATTAGGAATTTGGAAGGTGATTCCAATTTGTCAAATATTATACCACAGATGCTCTGTCAAGTTGAATTAAAAGCTGTATAAGCACCTTTTTTTTAGTAGAAAGCTGTTGGTTGGGAATCAGGGTGGTCTTGTAGGTGGGGAGGGGGGAGGGGGGGGGGGGGTGGGAGGCATCTCTGGACCACTTCTGAGGTTGTATATGTCAAACAACCTTAGCACCTCATTCTACCGTGCCTATAAAGTCCTGGTATGGTCTTATTTTGTTGTGTGTCTGTTTCATTTAAATGTGTTCTTAGTCTGGTTTCATTTCAGTTTGCCGCCGAAGAAGTTCCCCCTAACTATCAAAGCATCAGGCCATCTTAACTTTTTGATTCATTGCTGAGGCTTTTTTGTTTCGTAAATTTTGTGTGTACGCCAGATTACTGTGGGATTTTGAGAACCCACTTGACGTTATATCCACTGTAGTGAATCTCAACAGTGATTATTAAGTAGAAGGTAATATAACAGTGGCCTGTGTGACATATATATGGATCAATGACAATAGAATAATAATCAATATTTGTGCACTCAGTTGCTAGGTACTTACAGTACAGTACTGTGTACCTGTAACAGCAAAGACTGCAATGTGTATTCTCAGCAATAGCAAGTTATAGGTTTACTCAAGATAAGGCAGTTACTATCTACCATAAACAAATAGGTCTGTACTGTACAAGTGTACATCATATGATGATGTACAGTAAAGTATACCTGTTGGACTTGACTAAAGAATCGACTGATTTTGCAGTCAGTTCCCAGAATATTTGCCAAACTATCCATCAATAAACATGAACCCAGGGTGATTGACACAAACATCCACATTGTTGTTTCAGTAGATGGAATTGCTCTGTTTTCTATTTTAAAAATTGTAGACTAACTAAATAACATGTTATAATCAGGTCTGGGAGGGTGTAAAATATCATTGAAAGTGTTAGAGCATGTGAAGGTTAGTAGTGGCTGGCTGGATGTCTTCCATTAGGCTGGTGTTACAATGAATTATATGAATCTTCCTGCAGCTAGCCTACATTCATCTAAAGCTCACTAAGGAATTTTGTGTGTTGTTTTTTAGCACTGAAAAGAATGGTTGAGTTCACCACATACTGAAATCTACGAAGTGTAACTCTAGCTGCAAAGATAAGATAGGTCACAAGAAACGATTAGATTGGAACAACGTTAGTAGTTTAGTTTGGAAGGTAGTGTTTGACACTTCACCTAGGAATGTCCATGAAATGTGTGACAGACTATTATTAAAATTTCAGTTTTACAAGAAAGTCTATATCCCACAGGCTAGTAGGCTATACTTATCAACGGCAGTTTTATTTGTCTTAATGACAATAAAGCTAAATTGGCAAATGCCAACGAAAGAATATTAAGAAATTAATATTTACTAAGAGCCTTTGCAATCTAATTTTGACTGTATGGTCTGTGGATCATTTGTTGTCTTATATTAAGCAAGAACACAAATATTTAGCAAGAACACAAAACTCTCTATGCACAGAACAAACATGGCTAAAAGGGTATGATATGGTTGGGTGCACAGAGGTGAAAGTGTGTACATACTGTATTGTAGACTGTAGACATATTAAACTGTTAGATCAAAGTGAACTCAAAGTGCTTTGTTTTATGTCTTATGTCTTAGTATTTGAGAGTCTGATATATTTTGTGTGTATTTTATATACTGTACGTATGTTTTATATTGTGAGCAATCAATTGCCCAGCTTGGGATGCAATAAAGAGAATCTGAATCTGAACTCTCTTTGAAATGATGTACATTGTATTGTGGTAGGTTATGAAGAATCTCTTTCAGCTTCAATTTGGCAAATATTTGATAGAATTCTCTTGTGAAATCCTGTAACAATGAACAGCAGTTCATTTGTATCAGTAATTCAGTATATAGCCAAGTTGCATTTTAAATCATGAAGAAAAGTTGAAATTTGTGTTTCGAATAAGATGAATACAAATTTTATGCGGAAAATGTTTCGACTAACAAAATTCTGCCTGGGGAATGGAATAGATTATCGTTCATACTCTTAACTATCGGGTGAAAAATCCAGGAGCGCATCTTAATGTGGTCAATTGCATCTTATATATTGGCTAATATTCAGTGGGTGTATGTACAAGATTGTTTCAATATTTCAATATTGTTTCAATATTCAGAAATTGGCAACACAAGCAACTACTCCAAGATTCATATAGTGTTTTGAATATTTGCAATCATAAACATATCGGGTTAGATGAACTGTTGTGTTGCCCTAACTCCAGTCAAGTAAGGCTATATTTTGATGTTTGGTGGCATTGTAGGGACGATGATGAGGAGATGTAGGGATGATGATGAGGAGATGCAAGAACAACGGCTCCTAGGAGCAAATAGTCTGTTTTAACGATGATATATTTACAATTCAGGGGTGATTATTCTTTAGAGCTGTTGACGTACAGAGGAATGGAGCTCTGGGCTATCTGCTATACAGAAAGAAACTGAACAAATTACTGACATAGTCTTGCACACGCTGCAATCACATGTACACTTTCTACCAATCAGAGATGTTGAATACTTACACTAATTTACATATATCACCCTACATAGGACAACCAATCATTTAAGACACTCACACCCGGTTCAGCGTTATGTTTGCATAAATATATCACTTATACGTAGTTCTGCAAAGTATTGCTCCACAACCTTAAAATTGAAAACGTAAGATGTGATTAATTACCTTGCTTTCAAGAATGTTTTTTTTAATCCTACTGGTCAAAGTCTCTCCACTGTGATTACTTTGAGCTGAACAGATTATTTCCTTATCTGGGCAGATTGTCAAGCAAAACTGGTACCATGAAAAAAAGTCATCAAGTTTTCACAACTGAACTGGAGATTATGTTAGTGTTTATTAGCAAAGCAGTTTCAGGCAATCAACCATGTACTGTAAATATTTATAATACTTGTATTTTGTGTAAACTAGTAACATAAAGATAATCACATGCCATAATTCTGTTGTTTCTCTTGTGAGGAGAAATCATTTACCAGGCAAAACAAATTTACAAAACAAATATTGTTTGCCATGTATACACAGTAACAAAAAAGGATCTTGTCAACTTGATTGGTAGGGTCATGTTTACTGTATAGTAATACATACTTCATAATTCCATTTATATTGAAATCAAAGATTTGATGGTTTAGAGAACATCTTTCAAGTTATAATCTGTAAACACAAAAGAAAAAAATATATAACCAATATGTCTTACTATAGGACATGAAACACTATTATCTGCCCCCAAATTGTTAGCTTCAAATGCAAAAAAAAACATTTCAAAGCTTTAAGTAGACAAGCTTAGTACTTCTTTTTCAATGACAGATGTATGTAAAGTACTGTTGGTTGGTGTGAAGATCAGTCAAGAATGCATTTCTCAAGGCTGTTGCCATGGTGATAGATGCTCAGCAAGGCAGCCTTTGACTAGATGATTATGGGGTACCATCAAGGGAAGCTTCTGTTTGCTCTCTTAGTCTCTGATGCTGTAGAAATAATCAACAAATACCTCAAGCTTTTGAAGAACATCTAAATGGAACATTTTACTTTTTGTACATATTAATATAAAAAATTTAGTATTATTTATTTATTTTTTTTTTATTTTTTAAAGTTCCTACAAAGAAAGGAGATGATGATGCGACCCCTCTCCACTACGCTGCTCGGTTTAAGAGATCAAGGGGACAAAATCTTTCTGCAGATGGTGGTAATGAAGGGCACAATGTAAGTATCTACAGTACTTACTGTACGAACATTTGTGGCGTTTTTTCCTTTACTCTAGCAGTAGCATTTGGGTTGAAATTGACCTTCATGCCACAGGAATGACATGATAATTTAACCTGTTACTCTGTTAAGTTGAATGTTCATTGAGTTGAGTTTGTTTAAGAGCAAAACAGTAGAAGGAATGGTGGAGTTGACTTAGGTGAGAGGGTGCAGTACATTTACGGTTTCATCAACTGGCTTGTTGCAGATGAAATAAAGCAAGAACATATATCAAGGTAAAGTTGCTCTGCCTAATAACAGCAGTACAGTAACTTTGATTGTTTAATTGTGGTAAGAAGTCATCATAATATTTTAGAATCTGAGCATCATCATTTTGTTATTTTGGTGTGCTATCTTATCTTATGCATAGTCCCTCATTGAGTTGGACCAGATAGAAGAGGAAGAGGTATATATATCACATCTATTTTTGGCATCTCTTTCATTTCTCCCATTCCAAGACGGTTACCATGTTCTCTCTTTTATATTGTCCTGCATGCCCCTCTGCCAGGAATGAATCAATGGCCATATAAAGGCATGTCCACTTTCTAATTACCTCATGACCCAAGCAACACATATCCCAGTTTCACTCACTTTCAGTTAAAAAACAAAAAATCAGGAAAATCCATAAGGTTTGTACCATTAGACATTTGCTGTTTCGCCAATGGTCATCAATGCAAATATCACAAATAATGTTAACAATTAAGGCAGAAAATCTGATGTTATTCTAATTTTGAAAATGTTTTTGAACTGTATATATCAAAGTACTTGATATTCAACTGTAATTTGGTGTTCTTTACTCTTGGACATTTTCTTTACATTGCAATAACTCTGCAACCCTTAACAGATTGTACACAAACTTGGTATATAGTTGCTGGTTAATAACTGGTACATGTACTGTAGGCCATCTGGCCCCTCAAAATTCTGGGACCATTTTTGAGTCAGGTGCTCCCAAATTTTTATTTCCACCTCAAATGCATTTTGGGACACATTATTTGGGTCCATATTTGTGGGACCCAATATTTTTGGGCCCATATGTGCCCACATTATATGGGGTTAAATTTTTCGGGGCAAATATATTTTTGGTCACATTGTCCTGGCCAAATGTTTTGGGACCAATTACGTGCAAAATTTCATTGCAGTAACCCCACAACCTTAAATCAGATTATATCCAAACTTGGAATACAGTTGTTGGTTAATAGCTGGTACATATGGGGATAAACATAATGATATCGGGGTATGACATACAGTACAACACTTTAATATTCCACTAAGCAAGGAACCATATAGTGCCTGTTGGGCTCTTGTAATTTTTTTAGTGGTTTAGTTAATAATTTAATAATTGGTTGAGTTAAACAGTGATTTAACATGACCTTAGGTTTAATGATAGTTAGAGGTGAAAGTTGCATTGTTTCTGTAAAGTAGTTTAATGTTTTAGACAATACTTGTCTTGTTCATTTGGAAAGCAAAGAATGTGTATTTAATTATTGCACTGAATTCTGTTCATATTTTGATGACAAAGATATTTTTCTTTTTCAGATTTGTATATTGTATATATTTGATACTCTTACTTAGCCAAGCATATTAAACTGCTGCATGCATTGAAACTTCAGGAGCTTATTAAAATCTGATTACTCATTTATTTATTTCCTTATTTTCCTGCACTGTTTAAAGGAAGGTAAACTAACCTTTCAGATTTCTTCACACAATACCTTCCCCTGTGCTGTCAAAAGCATATTTCTTTACAATCTTTTTTTTTTTCCACTTTCTTTAAGAAACATTTGTCCTGCATATCATTACAAAGCAATGCAATCTAACAATACTTTTATGATTCATTCATATCCAGTAACCATTGGGCATCTAACATTAATAACATGAATGTCTACTTACTAGCCTGCTCATTCTATTTACAGCAAGAGTCAGAAAACAAAAAATGCATATGGAGTGAATTTTTAAATTTTTCAAGAAATATTGAGCAACCCTCTCCTACTGCCAATTTTTACTAATATTCCTTGCTTTCTGAGATAGCTTGCAATCTTTGTGATTCATTGCAAACAGTTTTCTTTAAAACAAAAATAAATTTGTTCCATTTTGATTTTAATACTGTACTTGTAAACTACTGAAAGTAGGTTGAATATACAGTAGATCAAGGCTCTTCTTTACAATAGCTCTCTGGAATTGCAATCATTTAAATATTTCTCTATTTTTAAAATGATGAACTTCTTCTAAGCAGTTCAGCCTCCAAACCAAACACAGCTTTACCGTAATTAGTAAAGCACTGGTTTCGAGTCACCATTTCGTGAGCAGATTTCATTAACGAAAGACATGTCTGCGGAATTGTTTGGCAAACAAGACAAGATCATGTGAAGTACTTTGTAATTTGTTGCAGCATATGAACTGTATATCTGCATATTTGTAACTTAAACTTATTCTCCCTAAAGTCAAACAAACTAATAAAAGCTTATTAACAAAAGTTATTGATACGCAGCTCAGGATGACAGACCGCTCTGCACTGGTCCTGTATAAATGCAGCTTGAAATTTCTAATGTTTTCATAACTGTGATGATGTGCAGAGAACCCGTAGCTCGTACATTGAGTCTTTGCAAAGACATTCTCTACAGGGCTTATGTCAATAAGATTACAGAGAGGGACGTTGCATGATCAGTAATAAAGTGAAGAAATTAATTGATTAGTAAGAGCAGGAAATGATTTGTATAAGTCGTCTTGGGATAGAGGTTTAGGATTGTGCATGACTGATAGTACAGAACCACTGTACTGTGTTTTCAGTATCTTAAAGTTGTCAATGATGATGGATGAAAGCAATATATCTCATTCGTTGCATACAGGACTCATTATATACACTGTAATCACATTCCCTGATGTTAATGGTCTAACTTCATTTAGTGACTCTGTATCTGAAAAGCAGAGAGTTTATAGTGAGGTCAAAGGGTGTTTCTAAAGGTTAGAGGAGAGGTGTGGGGGGGGGGGGGGTTACTCTCCTTAAATAACCAAATGTTCACACTTGTGAGTAATCCTTTTGGTGAAATCTTGGCTTCATTTAGCTGTAGTCACACAACATCCTTGTTCTCCAACAATTAAATTTTGCCACTTGGTGGAGGAACCTTTTCACAAGTTTCTTTTAATGCTTGAAAGAGGAATGAAAATTCAATACCAGCTTTCATGACTAATACATGATATAATGTTTCATTTTGCATGTTTTCATAGACTATACAGTATATTAACGCACAACAGGTTCCTATCAAACCCATTCAAACATCACAATGAGAGCCCATAGATACGAGTGTTCAGTAGGCCTTGTAAGAGCTCAAAACTATCACAAGTAGATACCAAGTAAAGTCCATACAGTAGATCTTTTGTTTAAAAATCTTCTTTAATTGTGTCATCTTCTCTTACTTGCCCCTCAGCCTTAACATAGTGATTCACATTGTTTGTTCAGTTTCCGATGCCTTTTGTGCAGTTTAAGAGCTATCCTGAGTAACCAAAATACATATATTTATATATATGTATACACTGTACATTTAATAGGAAACTGATAAAACAATAGGTTATTATTGAAACAATAGAAAGATTAGAAATGCAGAATTTATCCCGAGTATGTACCTACAGTTGCAAACAAAGCGTCAGGTATGAAGATGGTCACAAGATATCAAATCCACTCCTCTGTTACTGTTCTTACTTCAGATACAGTTTTAGTAAAAATTTAAACAATTTACCCATCTTTATTGCACATTAGCAAGTGCATAATTCAAAAAGAGGTCCTGACAAAGCTGTACAAAATTAAAATGCAAACTATAAATATTAGGTGTAGCATTCTCCATTGTTAATAATTATATTATAAAAAAAATATATATGTAACACAGTATTGAAATTTATTTTCCTGCCTTTAATATAGAAAACTGATATTTTTGGGCCTTCATCAGTGATTAGTGACACATCATCATCATCAAGTATGTTTTTTTGTCTGTCGGGAAAATTTAAAAAGCAATATAGAATCTCTTTTTCCATCTCCCATTTTTTTGGTGCCTGACTATATTTATTCCTTTTCTTGGGTATTTCCTATTATTGTTATTGTTATTATTATTATTATTAGGTATTTCTTGGGTATTTCCTGGAATAACACCTTTGCAATTGTCTTCTCTATTCTTGCAGTTTTGCAGCAATTTATAAAACTTTCAAATAATTTTGCTCTGCTGTAGCCATACTGTAGCAGGTGATCTTGTATGGTGTTTAGGAGTACTGTATGTAACTGTATATTGTAATGTATACAGTAGACTTAACTATCCAAAGAGTATTAACTGCAGCAGCAGTAATAATTACTACTGTGCAATCATCAACCTTCGTTAAGACTCCTTTTCAATTTATGGTCCAATTTCGATCTTATCTATCCTCTGGAAATATCGCAGATGGTAAGAAGGATCTGTAATGCAAATATTTATGATTTTTTATTTCATAACTAGCAAATTCTACAAGTACAAATATGGAGATCAAAACTGAGAGAAACAAGAAGGGCTTATGAATTGTGCTTATAACCTGCATGCATGCATGCTACTGGGTATCTTGGCTGAAGTATATCATACCCACTTCTCTTCCTACTACATGTGTATACATACTGTACATACATACTCTATGCCGCTTCAGAGCCAACCCCCATTTTAATACCTTCTAACTTACCTGCATGTATGGTGGCTTTGGTATGCCATTGACATTATTGCGATTAAACCCTTTGATATATTGCATGCATTCCTATATATATAACCCATGCTATTGAACCACTGGCTATAAAACAATGGTCTATAGCGCTTAACGTCCATTGTCAAAGACGGATATTTTTCAACCTCCAGTTGAACATTACCTACCTACAAAGATATCTCCATGACCACGGATTACTACAGGTATGTTGAACTTAGAAGTAATATTACATTGCATCATTCAGAGATCTATACTTTGGGGTTTTTCCCCTACCCCCCCCCCCTTTGTTTTTCTCCTTAACCCAATGGTACTAAAGAGATGTAGTATCTTATAGCATCTAGGCGGTTAAATACGGTAATGTATGGTTTCTGTTGCAACTTTATAAATGGTGTAAAACAGGGTTTTTTGTAAACTGTTATACTAATCGTGGTAAATATATTAGTGCATTGACTTCACAATGCCATAGAACCTCATCAAAGTTGTTTAAAAGCCTGGCTGGACTGTTCTGTTGCCCATTATTCCCTATAAATTGTTTGCTGATTATACAAATTAGCTGTAGATTTTCAGTTGCAGTCGTTCTGTAGGTATTAAAGTCTATCCATGATTAATTTCATTCATTGTTTAGTAATTAACTGACCTTGCGCACAAACCTTGATAACCTCACTGTAATCAGGTTATCCTGATCAACAAACGAGTAATTGACTCAACTGTGGAATTTCAGAATTTCACAAAACTATAATACTACTAATAATCCTAACCGGATTTTTAAAGGATTCCAGGGACTCAAAATGTGTTTTTTCTTTGTAAGGTTTGTTTGTTGGTTGCATTTGAAACGTATTTTCACAACTAGCACATAGATTGAGGTATGTGAAAGCCATTTACAAAGTCTTTGGTGATCTGTAAACGGTATAGACCAGGGGCGTTAGGATCTAGCGCCAAATATACGGCTCTGTTATACGACCGATATTACAGCACCCTCGACATAAACGTGAAAGATTCGCGGCATTGAGGGCTTACCTTCTGCAATAGGTGGGTGAAACAAGCAGAGGGCAGTCTACCATGTAACCTATTCCTGTTCAAAGTCTTAACCAGTGTTATGCTGCACTTTGCCTTTAATACAGATGAAATCACAACTTATGATTGATAATTAAAACAAACTGAGTATATTGGTTTTCTTGTGTACTTTGTATTGTTAAACAGGGCTATTTATTTTTTAGGGCGTTAACTGACCTCTTTTGAGATTAAACACATACACCTAAATTTAAGTATTGCTATAATCCCATCACTTGCAATCAATTATACCCACAGTGTTGTTTTAGTGGTTTTCTTCTACAAATAGTGGGACTATTGTGTCTATAAGAGAATAATAACAAAGTAATAGAAACTACCATGAGATATGTTTATCACATACTTCATTATGAAGTCCATATGGTTGCATCAGAGATATAGCTTTGTTTGTATGGAATCTGTAGTTTCTCAGACACTACCAAACATAATATGGTAGTATGGTAGGTGAAAATTGCCATCAACAGTAAAACTGTTTTATGTTTGCTTTTTGTGAAAAAAAGAAGGTCAAGTTAATTCTGCATTAAGAAAGTCTGGGTAGTATTTATCAACAAAATGGATTTGGACATTTGATAGCAAGAGAGTGACCAGTGGTGTGACCAGATGATAACCTCAGTCTAATAGTCTCTATACTCTGTGGTCACATGATTACTGCTATAATCATACAAGCTCTCAAAGCTGTTATTGTTATTAATCCTGTCAGAAAAGATGATTTGAAGCACTGTAAAGGATTTATGTGTGTCTTGCAATGAATAAGCAATAAGGTAACACGTACAGTGGGCAATCCATGGCGTTGCAAATTTCACGCCCAAGATACTGTATATGACCATTACTGTGGAGACCGGTACATCAATGTTTCATTATACACTCGCCAAATGTGAAGTACGTAAGCCTTGAACTCACTAACCTTGTGACCTTTGACAGATTACGTTCATTAGTACGCTCTTAAATATTCACTCAAACGGTATTAATTCAAACAGTCATTACTTCCCACTTGTGTAGGATACTGCCAGCTATGTTATTATTTTGGCTTGTTTATAATGGTAGCCAGGAAAACTGTTTTGCACAAATTTGGCCAAGTTTGACCTTTGTCCTCCTTTGATCACATGACCTTTGGCAGTTTACATTAACTAAAGCGCTGTAAACTTGCAGAGCCTTGATATCGTAACGTACATGGGTTTGAAGGATATTCCACCAGTTTGTCCTTTTGCATAATGTGCGTCATGGCTTTAATGCTGGTGTCGCTGTAAGTCAGGGAGGAACTGCCCAGGCACACGCCCACCATGTTTGAAGTCCATGGGCCTTGAAATTGTTTAGGAGCAGCCCATGATACACATTTCTTGAATACTCATACACACCACAATACACAGACGCACACACAAACAGACATGTGACATGTCACCTGACCCCAAAATGTAATCCCAACCACCTAGTCCTACTGTATATCTCAATGATGAACCTATTCCTCACCATGCATGTACATGGCAACTGTTGCTATGATAACTGATAGAACACTAATGGACTGCAACAGCCGACTGACTACACTCTGTGTCCTCCCCATGTAAGTTATATGTAAAGGGATGAAATAGAAATGAAAGTTGCCCCCTCATACTATTCATTCACATGATGGTATAAAGTTACATTGATATTCAGTACTTGCCTGTAAACATCTGAGACCTCATATTATAAGTCTCTAGAAAAATGTCTATAGAAAAGACCTCATATTATAAGTCTCTAGAAAAGTAATATATCTTCAACAGGATTTCTTTCTCTTGTAGTAACCTTTGAGACAAGTTAAATTACGATGAAATATGTCTACAAAGAGATATAATTGGATCGGTATAATTGTTCTCTTTTAATACCATGTAGTATTATATGTGTCATTTATAGTGAAATATAAGAAATATTCTTTGATTTTGTGTTGGTTCCTATTATACTTTAGTTAAAATAAACATATACTGTACATGTGAGATAGTTATCTCACTGCTATGTTTTTATTGGTATTCTTATAAGTTTGGGTTGGTTTTTTCACAGGCTAATGGGGCATTGACTGACCAGATCGACAGAACGCAAAGTGTCATCTTTTACCTGGAGTCAGTTGGAGCGGATATCAACAGTAAAGATATCTATGGTCTTACTCCTCTACACTTTGCAGCTATGAGAGGGAATGATGTTGCAGCATTGGACCTCCTTCACTGTGACAACATCAGAATTGAGGTAGGCTACTTGTAAAGGAAGATTTGGTGAATCTTCACCGTATAAACAAAATTACAATTTAGATATGTGTACAGTATTATAATGTGGAGTAAAAAGATACAGCCAGGGTTCACCTGGTGATTCTTCACTGTATAACAACATTAGATGTGTGTACAGTAGTTTAATGTGGAGTCAAAAGATATAGGGTTCACCTGGTGATTCTTCACTGCATAAACAACATTAGATGTGTGTAAAGTATTATAATGTGGAGTCAAAAGATATAGGGTTCACTTGGTCATATTTCACTGTATAAACAACATTAGATTTGTGTACAGTATTATAATATGGAGTAAACAGATATAGGTTTAACCTGGTGATTCTTCACTGTATAAACAACATTAGATGTGTGTACAGTAGTTTAATGTGGAGTCAAAAGATATAGGGTTCACCTGGTGATTCTTCACTGCATAAACAACATTAGATGTGTGTAAAGTATTATAATGTGGAGTCAAAAGATATAGGGTTCACTTGGTCATATTTCACTGTATAAACAACATTAGATTTGTGTACAGTATTATAATATGGAGTAAAAAGATATAGGTTTAACCTGGTGATTCTTCACTGTATAAACAACATTAGATGTGTGTACAGTATTATAATGTGGAGTAAAAAGATATAGGATTCACCTGGTGGTTCTTCACTGTATAAACTCAATTGTAGCTTTTTAGTACCATGCATCATAATGAATGGTTCTTTATGCTGCTACATGATATTGCGACTTATAAAGATCGAAGGGTGTGTGTGGGGGTGGGGGGGGGGGCGTCGGATGGACATGCCATCCATGAAACAATTTCTATTGACTGATGCTGAAATTGTACTTTACACAATGTAAAAGTTTTTATTTGTTTGTAATGTGACAAATTACATTTGTTACAGTTTAAAAGGAAATTAATTAGTTATTTGCTAATTATGTAGCTACATTGTATTGCACAAAGCTTGAAGGTAAATTTGATGTAAAGAATGTACAGAATAAATAGGCTTTGAAATAACCAAAGGAGGAAGAGAATAAACAAATATCTCTTAGAACCTGGTGAATGTCATATCGTACTTTGTTCTTTTCATTTCCAACAATAATTCTTCACTCAAATATAATCGCCACTTCCAAAGTCAGTTTGGCGTACAATCAATAGAATCGATTCATTTGTCAATTTTTTTTGATCATTTTTAATTTTTGGCCATTGTTTCCTATAGGCTGTGGATAAGCAGTGTATGACACCGTTACACGTCGCCTGCACGCATGGTAGCACAGAAATCGTGGCCATGCTAATCAAGAAGGGAGCAGCCATCAGATGTAAGGATGAGCAGGATAACACTCCTCTCCATTTGGCCTGTTTGGAGGGCCACACTGAGATTGTAAAACTGCTCTTCTCTGCAGGGGAAGATCAAAATGTACTGGGTGAGGTGAGTGCAAAGGACTTGCAAAAGAGGGGAAGGGTAAGGGGAGGGAGGGGTTTGTCCAGGTGGAGGTTGAGCGTGGTTTGCTCTCTATTTGCTCTCAACATCCCTTTTCTACAGGAATTGTAATTATATATATATTATTATATATATATTATCCATTGACCATGAACCTTTCATGCACAGCACCCTTACTAATCGTCCCTTTTCCCTCTTATTGATATGTATCCGTTGTAAAGGACAATTAAGGAATCACACAAAACTCTCTCTTCACTGCAACTTAGCATTAATAAAAAACAGTCCACAATCTGAAAATAGCCTCTCGGAGTTCAAGGAAGTTAATTATGAAAACAAAAAGCAACATTTCATCGTTGCTTATAATAACTTGTCAAGTTCTTCTTTTCAGTTTTTTGTCTAATGAATAAACAGATCCTTCCCCTCAAGTATTTATTGAAAGAAGATCGTGTGGATGCAGCACAGATATATGGATGTGTGTGTCCCATTGGGCTGAAGGATTTAAAGAACTACTTGTGTTTTGGATCAAAATAGCTAGTAGTGACTTTTTCTCCCATCGGTTTATGAAAGGAATAGTTTTTAATACTTCTACTTTAGGTATAAACTCACCCCAAACCAATGACATCACTACTACCAAACTGCTTACTATTTTTTACTTTAACATGGTCGATAGAAATGGTCTTTTAATATAAATCTTCAGAGGTGTTTGGTACAAGGATCATTGTTGTGACATCATAGATTTGTTTTTTCCTAACCATAACATTGTAGTAATCTGTTAATAATTGAGTGTTTCAAGTTTGTGTAGCAGCTTGAAGACTGAATTTTGTCCCTTGTAAAGACTGGTTTTATTGTCCATTTTGCAGAGCATTTTGCTATGTGATATCAGATAAATTATTTCCATGGTTATATTTCAAACTACTGTATTTACCCACATAAATATTTTGGCAAAGAACATGTAGTTTAGCAGTATTTTGATTTAAAATACAAGAATTGTCATTGCTTGTGAATAGTCAATGTGAACGATGCGCTCCCTCATCTTGCTCGAAGTGGTTCACTTCAGACAGATTCTGTTAATAAGCCAATCAAAAACAGATCAAGAATTGTTCTAATCAATGTGAGGAGGCATTGGAATGGCAAGAAGCATTTTGTCAGCAGCTTATTATAAAATCCTCTTAGACATCTGTATAGTTTATGTCCTAGTTAGGTACATGATGCTTACCACCTAAGGCTTGATGTTGGGAAGCATATTAAATTTGTCATGTGACAGCCATGTTGTGTCTGTACTGTTTAACTTATTGTGAAGATGGGGAGGGGAGGTGGCTAGGGTCATTTTCAGATGTCATTTTTTCTAATCCTGTTAATAGAGATGAGTATATATACTTTTGGTGTAGTCTTCTTTCCTGTTTTCAGGTTTGACTTTGAAAGACTTTTAAGCTATTCTTTTAATATGCAAAATAGTGCATGTGGTAGAACACACAAATTTTGATTGACATTTGGATATGTTCCCTGTGCGGAGAAACAATTCTTGTGTACTTGGTTTTCCGTCCAGCTTATACCAAATTTTTATAGTGACTGTTTTTGTCATTGCAGATGCTGACGGACAAAGATAACAATAATTTTGGGAACCCCCTTCATCTGGCTGTAGACAGCGGAGAAAATGACATTATTGAGCTTTGTTTGAACCACAGTAAGTATTACTTTGCTATCATTTTGTATATTTATTGGTAGACAGTAAATTTATAAGTCCATTATTAGCTTCGCATATTGTGATAATGCGTATGTAACTGCGCTGGTATACACTGTAGTTGCATTGCTTAAAAGTCAAACTGTGACCACCTTTGATTTGATTTGATTCATACTGCCTCAACAAGCATGGTGGAAAGTTATACATTAAAAAATTAACAGAGCAGCAGACAATTTTGTATTCCGAGGCACTTTCATAATTTTTTTTTCACCCATTTCCTGGAGTTATGCAGCAAAATTTAATGCATAGGCAGCAGTGTTAGGGGAAGTTTTCCTATTTCATTGACTCAAGTGTATAAATCTGCCTCAAGCCAGTGTAATCTGACAAAGTCATCGATGAAATCACATATATAATGACAGAACTGAACCACATGCCTAAATCTTGGCGTTAATCATGACTGTCGTCCTTTAAAGAACATTTGTGCTCTGAGTATCGGGAAGTTATCATACTACACCATCTGTACTGAGCTGGCTATTTGAGGAAGAGATCATTTTTTCTCCCAGGATGGGCATCAGCAGTTTACATTTAAGTGATGTGGGACTTGAGGATGATGCTGTCGATTCACCATCCCAGGAGAATGGATAATCATAGTCTCTGATTGGTTTCAAAGGCTCAATGGATATTGTTAGAGTAATGCCTTCATCAAACGTGGTAATCTTTCTTCCTTCAGATGCTAATGTCAACGCAGTTTGTGGTGGCAGAAACACACCGTTACATTCAGCCTGTGAAAGCAGTAACATAGATACGGTGAAGCTGTTAGTAGAGCGAGGTGCCAAAATAGACAGTCGAAACTCAGAGCAGTCCACACCTCTACATAAGGCCTGCAGAACCAACAGACACAGGGTTGTGGAGTACTTACTAACTAAGTAAGTTATCATGGTTTGGCTTAGTTGTATCCATTGTAATTCATAGGTGCCTGCATATCTGGTTCATCTGATATTTGATACTGCATATTTTACAAAATATTCCATTGGTGTTACTGATATTATCACAAATTAATTTAGAACCACACACGCAAGTGCAATTCCGCTGCTATTTCATTAAAGAAACGTGAAGGTAGTGTGTTATGACTTACACTGTATATGGTACTGTTAGCCAGTCGTCAACTTTATACACTGCCTTCAGTGTTTCTATTGCCAGTAAAATCTATTCACCTTAAATTGTCAGTCTCTATCAACCATTAACAACTAATTTTTCACTTATATATTAGAGTTTATAAATAATTATTTGATATTAGTAATATTATACATAAATGTCTGTCTTTCATTCTGTATTCATACCAAAAATTAACACCAAAGTAAGCTGTGTGGCAGGTTACCAAGTTAATTATAGCTGGAGATGCTAATGTTAGTAAAAAATTATTCAGAATTCTCTTAGTTTGTTCATAACATAATGACTGCCATCCACCATCTCAATCCACCCATTTCCATCCACCCAGCTCCAACCAACTCCACCCATCTCCATCCACCCATCTCCATCCAACTCCACCCATCTCCATCCACCCATCTCCATCCACCCATCTCCACTCACCCATCTCCATCCACCCATCTCTATCACCCACCCCTTCACCCATCTCCATCCATTTACCTATCTCCATCCTCCCATCTCCATACACCCATATCCATGCACCCATCTCCTAGCTCGTTCTAGCTCTAACTCCTTTTGTTTAATGTCCTGTATGATTGAATAATAGCTGTGGAAGAGGTATAATATTTAAAAACAAATTTTGTGTTTTCAACCACTTGTTTGTTATGAGGAACTCTTTGCCTCTTTAGTGGTCATTTTACAAGTGTTGTGTTATATGACTTGTTGCAACTGTCTTGCACAATAGGATATTGTACATTTTGGAATTATTTAAACACTGTATTTAGTAGTATCACAAAGGAGAATCTTCATCACTATTACAGGGGGGCATCCATAGAGCGCCGAGACAAGGATAACTTCACCCCTCTACTCATCGCAGCCAGTGAAGGTCACACTGCCTCCATTGAGGTCCTTCTACGCTTCAATGCTAACATCACCGCAACTGATAAACATGAGAAAACAGCCATCTTCTGGGCTGCAGAGGAAAGGCAAATAGATGCTCTGAAGGTAAATTTGAAAAGAAAGTGCAAAGTTGTCTTAACATTATTGTGGACAATTTTTTCAACATTTTTTGCCAAAGGCAAAAGAACTCTACATTGATGGCATGTTTGTGGGGGGTGTGTGACGGCTTAGCTGGTAAACATTGTAACTCCAAATCTAAAGTTTGTGTGGAGGTTAAAGGTCATTAGAGGTCAACAGAGCTCACAGTTTAGAAACTTTGTTAACCTGATAACTTAAAACGTACTGTTTGAATGAACTTGATAGTTAAATCCACATCAGTGACTGCAAGAATCATGTTGTTTACTGCAGAGTGCATAGGTCATTTGGGGTCAACACAGGTCATAGTGTGAAATGTTGAATGAACATCATACTTGGTGTGTGGATCCATCTTATTGAGTGCAAATCCAGAGTGTTTTCTGCGGAGGTCAATGGTCATTCAAAGTCGATAGAGGTCAAAGTCTGAAAAAACTGTTAACACGATAACTTAGACAGATAAATGGTATGTGGTTCTGCCTCATTGAGTATTCAAAATGTCACTGGAAGGTCAACAGATGTGAAAGTGTGAAACCAGGGCATGTTATCACAATAGTAGCTCCAAAATTAAAACTTGGTCAAGCTCCACTATCGGAACGTGAATCCAGCATAAGAATTTAATGTGTACATTGTACAGTAAATGTTCTCATACACTGAAGATGTGGCAAGGAATCACTATAGGCCTCTTGACTTCTGGTATTGTTTGTGTTTGGCTCAACTTTAGCATTGGATACCTTAGTTCAGGATTGGGCAACCTGTTTGAATGAATGGGCCAGATATAAGGAGTGAACAAGTGACTGGGCCGCACCTAACCTTTGATTCCGAGGACTTTCAAGCAATAGGTGTGTGTAGTTAATCTGTAATCACAGAAACATAATGTCAATACAGTACAGTTGATAATTAATGGGGATAATAGGCCTACCTGATAGCATCATTAGTGCCGATAAATTTTAAGGAGATAGCTCGTTTTTTGTGATGATGTAAAATAGATTGATATTTTTTCTTTTTTGTCTTGAACCATCTCACGGGCCGCAAGTTACAGGCGGGCCGCATGTTGCCCGCAGGCCGTAGGTTGCCCACCCCAGCTTTAGTTGATAGAGCACAGGGCTAACCTTTTCATTAATTTATTTCTGTTTGAAGGAAAGTTATCTTCCCTTTGAAAATTGTGTTATTAGTCACTGAAATGGTACCAGCCATGGCTACCTGTTGCCTACAGGGCTTGGCATCCCTGAAGTCACAAAGTTTTATTTTTTCTCTCAAAATTATTTAATTAGTCATTAAAGCTGTTCCAGCCTCTGTGCTGGAAGTTATAAATTTTGATGTAAATGTGTGGGTAGTATTAAGTGTTTTTGATGGTTATTTAAATACTTTTCATTTGAGTTATTTTATGAAATAATTTTTTTTTTTTTTTATTAATAATAATATTTTTTATTAATAATAATATTTTTATTAAAAATAATAATGATTAATTTGTATTAATAATAATAATTATTTTATGAAATAATTTCTTCTTCCACAGGTCCTCCTGGATCATAAGGGAGCTAAAGAACTGATTGACAGTAGTGACCGTTATGACAGCACAGCTCTGCACGTTGCGAGTGAAAAGGGTTTCCTTGCAATCATTAAGGTGTGTAATGCACACTAAGAACAAGGTGTAAGCTTGTGAATGTATCCTCCTTCATCTGGTCCCCCCTTCCCCCACCAATCCCCCCCCCCCCATTGTACATTGCTTTGTTGATCCAAGTTCAAATCAGACAACCCTCACTCTTAACCCTGATCCTGCTGTCAAAAGCAATTAGTATTAAAGATTACATCCAGCAATAGTGAATGAAAGCTTGCTAAAGTTTTGCCCACGGAAGTCATTATCATATTCTTACTGCTTACAATTTATTGGGAGGGATGAGGTGAGGAGTGGGCGGGGGGGGGGGGTCATTCCCCTTCATAACCTGTAAATTTGACCAGCATATTCATTGGTAACGGTTTGTTTTGTAATTTTCTAGTCATCTAATATTAATATGAAAATGTTCTGAAGTTTTATTTTACTAATAGTTTGCAAACTGTGTGTGCCTCCTCCCCTTCCCCCTCCCCTGCCCCTGTCATTTAAGGGTGAGGCTTGGTCATACAACCTGCAGTTTTCCCTCTCTCTTTGAAACAGTTATTGCTGGAGTCAGGAGCGGATGTTGATGCTAAGAATGAGGACGAGCTGACCCCATTACACATGGCGGCACAGAATGGACATGTCAAGTGAGAGAAAAACTTGTTCATAAATTGAACTAGCTCACAGGTGTTCTAAACACATTTTGCAATAATTTTTTGCTGTAGTCTTGAAGTAGTTGGAATTCCGATGATGCGATGTTGACAGCCCTCAATTTGTTTGTCGAGAGTAAAGAATATCGATAAAATTAGAGTACCTTAAAAGTTGATGGTTTCGTTCAGCTATTTAATTTACACAGTCCCTGATTTGTTTGTCATAATACAAAACAATAATAATTTCCAGCTACCAATTTCCTCAAACGCAGTAGAAATGGTGTTAGGTTTTGCCACGTTGTTAGGACGAGTATGATCACTTTTAATCTAAAGCCAAAGATGGGAATAATGGGTAATTATACCTTTGTGATGAAAGGAAGTAATCTTAATTTGGCTTTGTTTATATCTCAATGTTTAAAACGCATTGTCAGTGGTCCTAGATATTTTTTGAGTTAAGCTGTTCTAACTTCTAGCACGTGTCTAAGAAACAGATATTTCAACAAAATGCTTTGATTTGAAAAGGTTTTCTTTATTGATGATCACTGTGCATAACTGAAATATTGATAATTTATTAAGAGGTATGGCTTTTACAGTTTTAGGATACATTTGACATGGTTTTAATTAAAGTGCATGTTATGAGGAATATGTTTTTGTTTTCACATTGTTTATCGCAGCTGTATCTTAGAGTTTGTGAAGAGGGACGAGAGCACTGTGAACGATGAGGATGAATTTTCTAACACTCCTCTCCATCTGGCAGCCCTAGAGGGTCACTCAAAAGCAGTGGACTGTCTAATCAGTGCTGGAGCGGATATCCAGGCAAGGTCAGGATTACCATCAAACAGGACAACTTCTCTCCTGTCCTGTAGTAGTAGTCTATCAATAAATTAAATTATTGGGGTAACAACAGTTACGTGGGAGGAGTCAGATGTCAAATGACTTTTGACTTACACCCCTGGTTTTCAAAGTGAGGTTTGACTAACACCCCTGGTATTCAAAGTGAGGTTTGACTTACACCCCTGGTATTCAAAGTGAGGTTTGACTTACACCCCTGGTATTCAAAGTGAGGTTTGACTTACCCCCCTGGTATCCAAAGTGAGGTTTGACTTACACCCCTGGTATTCAAAGTGAGGTTTGACGAACACCCTTGGTATTCAAAGTGAGGTTTGACTAACACCCCTGATATTCAAAGTGAGGTCTGACTTTCACCCCTGGTATTCAAAGTAAGGTTTGACTTACACCCCTGGTATTCAATGTGAGGTTTGACTTACACCCCTGGTATTCGAAGTGAGGTTTGACTTACACCCCTGGTATTCAAAGTGAGGTTTGACTTTCACCCCTGGTATTCAAAGTGAGGTTTGACTTACACCCCTGGTATTCAAAGTGAGGTTTGACGAACACCCTTGGTATTCAAAGTGAGGTTTGACTAACACCCCTGGTATTCAGAGTGAGGTTTGACTTTCACCCCTGGTATTCAAAGTGAGGTTTGACTTACACCCCTGGTATTCAAAGTGAGGTTTGACTTTCACCCATGGTATTCAAAGTGAGGTTTGACTTACACCCCTGGTATTCAAAGTGAGGTTTGATTAACACCCTTGGTATTCAAAGTGAGGTGTAACTTTCACCCCTGGTATTCAAAGTGAGGTTTGACTTACACCCAGGTATTCAAAGTGAGGTTTGACTAACACCCCTGGTATTCAAAGTGAGGTTTGACTTACACCCCTGGTATTCAAAGTGAGGTTTGACTTACACCCCTGGTATTCAAAGTGAGGTTTGACTTACACCCTTGGTATTCAAAGTGAGGTTTGACTAACACCCCTGGTATTCAAAGTATTCAAAAAGGTAAAAAGTTGGACATAAAATTACTCTCAAATACCAGGGACTTTCACCTCATAGTCACTTGACTATCCTGTTTACAGTGTTAGCCCATATCGGAACCTTATGCCATCTGGTGGATCATTCGAGAGAGGAAAACCACAAATATCTCCTGGATGATAAATTCTACTTTAACTGGCCGGGGCTCGAAGCTATGACCTCTCAGTTGTTAGGTCTCATTGCTTCCAATGTCATCACCTATATCCACATGGCCATAGCACTGGTTTATTATCAGTGCTTGCAGTTCAACATAAACTTTCTGCTTATAATAGCCAAGATTATCTCTTACAAAAGCAATTTACAAGTAATGAAATAAAGTTTTCATATCTTAATTCTTTTAATGAATTTTACAAGCAGAAATGAAAAAAGTGACAAGAAGTCAAATAAATTGATTTGAATTTTACAGTTAGGGATCAATTTTTTTTAGATATGGCAAGTTAAAATGGTGTCAAAGTGTGCACTGTTTTGTGACAAGTTATTAAGATGAAATTGTCCTACTTTATGTGTGTTGAAGAACTCAGGAAATACTTTAGTGTTCAAGTTTTGTGTGGCAGATTTTAAGGCACTGAATTTTATCTCTTATAAAATACTATGGTTCCTGGGTAGCAATTTGACCATTTTGCAAAGCATTTTCCGATGCGGTACCGGACAAATTATTCTTTTTTTTACTACTTTTTACTACTAGTCCAAACACTAATGAGTAGATCACAGAAGTGTATTCTTTAACAGTAGCGCTGGTTTCAACAGTGCCATTTGTTTCATGCCACTATTAGTATTTGAAGAGGTTGCACTTGTTCTTACACAAATTTCTAACAGTTGTTCCTGTTTATGTAAGACTCATGGACAGGATTTGACAGGAGCTTGTCTGTAGTTACCTAATCATTGACAAATTTCTGAACAGTTGTTCCTGTTTATGTAAGACTCATGGACAGGATTTGACAGGAGCTTGTCTGTAGTTACCTAATCATTGACAAATTTCTGAACAGTTGTTCCTGTTTATATAAGACTCATGGACAGGATTTGACAGGAGCTTGTCTGTAGTTACCTAATCATTGACAAATTTCTGAACAGTTGTTCCTGTTTATGTAAGACTCATGGACAGGATTTGACATGAGCTTGTCTGTAGTTACCTAATCATTGACAAATTTCTGAACAGTTGTTCCTGTTTATGTAAGACTCATGGACAGGATTTGACATGATCTTTGTCTGTAGTTACCTAAATCCTTGATAAATTTGAGTACTAAATAAACTCTGCATAATTTGTCATTTTCATGATAGTTTTGTATTTTAATGCCTTAATATAGGAAGGCTCTGTCGAGGATGATTAAAGCACTGATGTTGTTGTAGATGTTTGATTTGAAATGCAACAGGATTCTCAATATTTCAAACATTTGTGATCATCATTGCAGCAATATAATTTTTAACATGTGTACACTTTATTAGCTAAATTGAAGATGTTATGATACAAAGACACCCATTATCTCGCTGTCCGAACGATTGCCCCTTTCCTATAAAGTCACTGCTTTGGATATGAATTTGTGTACCCTAGTACAATATGAAATGAAAGTCTTACCTCATATTAACAAACAGTGTGTAGAAATTAAAAAGGATTTCTTTGGTATGAACCAATACTTTGGTTTTCTTTAAATTTGTTCAGAAATCAGTCACTTTGGACGCCATTAGATTGTGCTGCCTCCAGAGGCTGGGTTAAAAGTGCCAAGGTGTTGCTAGATGCTGACTGCCCCGTGGACCCTACCGACAAAGCTAAGGTCAGTATTAACTCTATTCAATCCACACCTACTTTGTAGCGTGACATCTTATTAATTAGATCATATTTTTGTTCTAATAATTGTTCAATTTAGACATTTTCAAAACTGTAGGAATAATTGGCTGTTACAACTATAGCTTTGGTCTAGTTTTGCATAACTGTGTGCAAAAAAATTCCACTATGATTTCACAAAATTTCACACATACATCTATGTTTCATTTTGATCTGAGAGCAGTGTAAAACTAGGTTTATAGCTATGTCTCATGATGCTCATTGGCTAAAGCTAAATTAATGTTTACTCTTGTAGAATAAAATTGTTATAGAGAAGAATTAAACAAGTCTATCAAGTCCAGCTGAACTAGGTAAATGAAGGAAAGAGATGTGGAGAACATTTTGATTCTTCTGTTTAAAAGACTGCAAAGTGTGACAACTAGAGATATTACTTATCGGTAATGAGATTCATTGAAAGACTGATACCTTTGTTCAATTTCTTACAACAAAAAACATTTGGTGTTCTCTCAAAACAGTATTATATCATAAAAATAATTTATCAAGACCTCTGATCATTTCTTTATGATTTCTGTATATTCAAGGTCACCCCACTCCATCTGGCATCAATGAATGGACATGTGGAGATGGTCAAACTGCTCCTCAAGTCACAAGCTGAGGTATCTCTCAAGGATGCCAGCAACAGGAACTGCTTGGACTATGCCATTGAAAATGGTCACAGGTATTCAAAATAAATACTACATATGGAGGATCATTTAAGTACATATCTAGCTTCAGCTTCAAGAGATCATGCTTAAAAAGGTATTAATAACATATGACTGTATCCAACAAGAACATGATCCTATATGCAAAATAAAGGATCATATATTTGCTTTAATGGCATGAATAACATATGACTGTTTCCAACAAGAACATGATCCTATATGCAAAATAAAGGATCATCTATTTGCTTTAATGGCATGAATAACATATGACTGTTTCCAACAAGAACATGATCCTATATGCAAAATAAAGGATCATATATTTGCTTTAATGGCATGAATAACATGTGACTGTATCCAGCAAGAACTTTATCCTATATGCAAAATAAAGGATCATATATTTGCTTTAATGGCATACATAACATATGACTGTTTCCAACAAGAACATGATCCTATATGCAAAATAAAGGATCATATATTTGCTTTAATGGCATGAATAACATATGACTGTTTCCAACAAGAACATGATCCTATATGCAAAATAAAGGATCATATATTTGCTTTAATGGCATGAATAACATGTGACTGTATCCAGCAAGAACTTTATCCTATATGCAAAATAAAGGATCATATATAGGATCATATATAAGGAACATATTATATAAACAGTGCATTGTGACAGTCTTCTGGTGTACTCTTACATCACAAAGAATCGTTAAGTAACTGATTCTGATTGGCTGTATACCATGCAATGTGACAGTCTCCTGGTGTACTCTTACATCACATAGATTCGTTAAATAGCTGACTCTGATTGGCTGTGAACCATGCATTGTGACAGTCTCCAGGTATAGTCTAGCATCACAGTGCATTGTGACCGTCTCCTGGTGTACTCTTACATCACAGAGAATCGTTAAATAACTGACTCTGATTGGCTGTATACCATGCAATGTGACAGTCTCCTGGTGTACTCTTACATCACATAGATTCGTTAAATAGCTGACTCTGATTGGCTGTGAACCATGCATTGTGACAGTCTCCAGGTATAGTCTAGCATCACAGTGCATTGTGACAGTCTACTGGTGTACTCTTTCATCACAGAGAATACCCCAAATACCTACCGCTAATTGACCCATTACCATACAACACAATTTGACTCGTTTCTATGAAAATAAAAACTATGTGGATCACTAAAAGCTGGTCACTTTGAAAACAGTGTGAAGCAAAATTGTAAGCTATACGTTTTATGTGTTTGATGCTAACTACCTCCTTGTAAGTTGTTTGATGCTAACTACCTACTTGTTAATATGATTATGTTTTTGTCTCTATCAGGGAAGTATGCTTGGCCATTATCAACCACAAGCACTGGCGAGATGCCATGCGTTCTGTGAGCTTGGACCCAGTGTCTGGAGTAAGGACGACACCATTCAGAAAGCTTATTAGAAGAATGCCAGGTGGGTGAAGGCAATTTGATCATAAGTAAAACGTAATAAATCTCGGAAAGTTTTTGGCTAATTTCAAAAGCTCAAGCAAAACTATCCTAGGACTCTTTTTCTTCTTTGTGTCAAGGCATTAAGTTAATGAGAACAAATCACAGTTTTGGTGATTTAGTCAGGCTGATATGGTAAAGCAGGTTTTGCAATTCTGCAAAAGGTTGACTTCAATAATTTTTAATTCTGCTTTAAAACTTTGTAAATATGTGGATGCACTTGGACAGATTTTTATCTAAGTCCTTTGTATTTACTTGTGTTTTGAATAGGATTATTGACATCATAAAGAATAACAAAAATTCTAATACACAAGTGAAATTGCTGAAAGCACTTGTGAGTTTTTATGAATGGTTTTTGTGTTATTAAAGGCTTTGAATTTTCTTTAAATGAAGGTTCTTGAGTCTTTATGTTATCTTCATTTTATCTATATTTTCACAGATGTTGCAGAAGTTGTGCTAAACCGCTGTCTGACAGAGAACGACAAGCCAAGAGAACACAAGGGTTATTGCATCACATTTGACTATGAACTGTTGGATGATATGTTCTGTCAGTGGGATGATGATTCAAATGGTGAGTATAAATAGCATTGACTCGTTGATTGCAGGAATGATTCAGTACATCACATTCGAGTGTTTGAACTGTTGGATGATATGTTTAGTCAGTGGGATGATGATTCAAATGGTGAGTATAAATAGCATTGACTCGTTGATTGCAGGAATGATTCAGTACATCACATTCGAGTGTTTGAACTGTTGGATGATATGTTCTGTCAGTGGGATGATGATTCAAATGGTGAGTATAAATAGCATTGACTCGTTGATTGCAGGAATGATTCAGTACATAACATTCGAATGTTTGAACTGTTTTGGATGATATGTTAAGTCAGTGGGATGATGATTCAAATGGTGAGTATAAATAGCATTGACTCGTTGATTCCAGGAATGATTCAGTGCATCACATTCGATTGTTTGAACTATTGGATGATATGTTTAGTCAGTTGGATGATAATTCAAATTATGAGTATATGTATCATTGACTCGTTGATTGCAGGAATGATTCACATGAACTGTTGGATGGAACATGTTTTCAATGAGACAATAATTCAAATGGTGAACGGATATGTTATTAATCAGTCAATTGATGGGTTCATGATAGTTGGCAACAGAGAACTATACTAACAATCGAGTATTCAGTTGGTTGAAAATTAATTTTTGGAGCTCAAAATTTCAGGGAATTATATACCTGGTGGCATTTCTCTTCGATATCTAGATACTGCCTCCATCTCAGCAACATCATCCGAGGAAGAGAACTTTCCCTTCACTGACAGCGGTGATCTGTTACGTAGCGCTGTTGCATACACTGATGATGAAGAGATTCTAAAGATCAACCATCCTCTTTACATTATGGTAGGCATTGTTTTTTACTTCTGTTCCTTATAATGAATCAATACCTAGTATTTAGCATTGCAATATTCCTATATCAATCATAATACTGGAGTACCTTTTGTGTTTGTCATTGTTCTTTGCATACGTGGATCAATTTGTCTGGTTAACTGGAGACAGCAGTTCACCGTTGCTATGGTTCTTATATATCTCAATCCTGCTATGTTCAAAAGTAAAATGCATTGTCCCTTGAACTGCTAATATTGTCAATGAAAGGTACTTCACCAAGTCACAGGTAAATTGTTGTAATTCACTTCTGTAATCAACTAAGGATCAAGCTTTATCCTTTGTAGTAATCATATATTGTATTGCTACTCTGTCCCACTCAGTGTTTTGTGGTTCAGATAAATGAAGTCTCTGCTCTTAGTTTTTTTTGGGTTCAGATAAATGAAGTATCTACCCTTAGTGTTTTTTTTGGTTTGGATATATGAAGTCTCTGCTATTTCCATTTCATTGATTACTATGTCAATTAGTTAATCAATTGTCTCTCAATGCCTTAACTTGTTTAATCTCTTTCTAGATGATATTATCAAGTAGATTGCAATGATCCAGAAATGTTTCAAGGTCTTTGACAGGGTTTCTTAGTTTAACCTGTTACCGTTGCTATTCTTCCATTACCAGGTGAAATCCAAGAGGGATAATCTCCTGGGGCATCCTGTATGTACCAGTCTCTTGGACCACAAGTGGGAAAGCTATGGCCGAATTTTTTACTACTGGTCATTCTTTTTGTATATAATCTTTGTGGCGCTTTTCACCGGCTTCATTTTGGTCAACCCTCCGCCATTTTACGTGGTCGGAGAGGTCAACGACACTGTCCTCTGGTACGGTGACGGCAAGGAGAGATGGGTGGACGACTACAGCAGCTGGTCTAAGTTCTTCTTTGCAGAGATTGGCCATTGGCTTATCATCGTATTGTCCTGTTTGAACTTGTTGAAAGAGGTAAATAAAATATTGACTCGTAACTTGAATGGTACAAAATTCACTGTATGAATGATCTGGCCATCTGAAGTGGCATGTTGAATTTGTTACAATCTGGTCACGATTATGGTGGAAAAGTGAAAGGAAATACCAGGTAGTTCTTGATATCTTAATCTTAAACTTACACTAGGAGTGATGACCATTGGCATCAGGATTACAAATACAACAACACTAATACTACATTAAAATTTGTGGCGCGCAATATTTTCTTGATCGGCTTAAGTCCCTGTTATTCCATATTTGTTTTGGCTTGGTGATCCCAGTTTTCACCTTGATCATCTTGGGAACCCACCAGTAGTGAATGTTGTGGCCTGGAAATGGGGCCTAAGAGGAGGAGGTACTCCCTTCATTCATTAGTGTTGCAAAGTGGTGTTATATTTTTGCAGCTTTTGAAGTCATTTACGATCAAGTTTTTCCACATTATTCTATAAATATAGGCAATGTTTCGTTTTCTCTCCAAATTTTGGGCGACCCTCCAAAGACCATTTATGGCAACCCTAAAAATGGTTGTGAACAACATTTTGAATACCCCGGACTTAAGCATTGCGCTATTAAATGAGGATCTACCAAACAATTGCAACTACAAACATCTTTTATTTAGGTTTGAAAAGTGTAAAATTATGCTCAATTATTACACGTCTTATGGCACAAACAGTAATGATTCAACTCAAAATGCAGGGTCATTTCTCAAATACTTTGAAATACTGCAGACATGTAACATGGACTGATAGTAATTATAGAGTATCAAAGTAAGTTTTTGGGTCTAAAAGTCACCTTTTAATAATTTCGTTTAAATATGTTTCTTTAATGATTGTATATGTATATACATATATATACGACCTTCCTTACCGGTTTCGAACCTCTGGACATACAATCAGCGTCCATAGCCTAGTGGTTAGGGTGTCCGCGTACAGAGGGGGAGGCCCGGGTTCGAATCCCGGTGGAGGCTGGAAGTTTTTTCACTGTTCTTGATTTTCCAACTCATTACGATTTTCATTTATATATATATATACATATACATACTATATACATACATATACAAATGTCCTGTGTCTGTAATAAAGATAATGTCTCTATGTTTCTGATTGTCATTTATCTGTGATGACTGTTTGGTATGTAGAATTGTCTTGTGTCTTTAGTATTTGTCTTGTCTCTTTAGTGACCATCCTGTGTCTAAAATTGTTATCTTGCCTCTAAGGTTGATCGTGTGTCTGTAAAACAATGCTATATTATATAACCATGACATTTATACACACCACATTGACTGGTTCGTGTCTTCTATGATTTCCTGATGTTATTATCCGTTGTGTCTTTTCTTTTTGGTGTCGTGTGCCTATGATGTCTTTTATATGTGTATGCAGTGAATATGTTGTGTGTACAGCAGTAATCTTAGATGTGAATTATATTGTTGAGACCTGTGTTGTTTGCAGAGACATTCTTACATGTTAGTTTTCTTTCCTCTACAGTTGATACAATTGTACAATGGGAAGCTTCAATACTTTAACATAGAGAATTTTCTTGAGTGGGCTATCTACATCCTAGCCATCCTGATGGCCCTACCTCTTAGTGACGTCGAATATGATGAGAACCTGGTGTTGAGATACGTGAGTTATTTCTCGTTGTAAGACCCCAACTTGGATATATCGGCCGGGCAAATATCTGAGCCACAAATTGTAACTAATTACAGAGGGTTTAAACAATGAAAATATCATTAACACTTTCTTGGAAAAAAGCAAATTTTGATGGACTAGGTCTGTAACACTTTCATTTCAGAGGCAGCTAAGCCAGAGGCATAGCTAGAATTTCAGGAGCCCCGGTTCAATTGTGTGATGTGGGACCCTTCACCCTTACTTCATCTAAACTGCGCTAGACACAAAAGGATAAATTTTAAAACCACAAAGTGCTCTCTCACTATCTTACCTGACAAGCACTTGTGATCCACTGGCTCAAAGTGTTAAAAGCAACCCTTGTGACCCCTGGATGTGGTGTCCTGGTTCAATGAACCACCTACTGCTATGCCCACTGAGCTAGGCCTTGTCTAATGTGCATGGAGTCCTTGGTTCAATGAACCACTCACAGCTATGCCCGCTGACCTAGGCCTTGTCTAATGTGCATGGAGTCCCTGGTTCAGTGAACCGCCTACTGATATGCCCGCTAAGCTAGGCCTTGTCTAATGTGCATGGAGTCCCTGGTTCAATGAACCACCTACTGCTATGGCCGCTGAGCTAGGCCTTGTCTAATGTGCATGGAGTCCCTGGTTCAATGAACCGCCTACTGCTATGCCCGCTGAGCTAGGCCTTGTCTAATATGCATGGTGTCCTGGTTCAATGAACCGCCTACTGCTATGCCCACTGAGCTAGGCCTTGTCTAATGTGCATGGAGTCGCTGGTTCAAGGAACTGCCTACTGCTATGCACGCTGAGCTAGGCATTGCCTAATGTGCATGGAGTCCCTGTTTCAATGAACCGCCTACTGCTATGCCCGCTGAGCTAGGCATTGCCTAATGTGCATCAAGTCCCTGTTTCAATGAACCACCTACTGCTATGCGAGCTGAGCTAGGCCTTGTCTAATGTGCATCAAGTCCCTGTTTCAATGAACCACCTACTGCTATGCGAGCTGAGCTAGGCCTTGTCTAATGTGCATGAATAAATTGACAGAAAATCAAATTCTGACACTATGTAATGTTCTTTTTGAATAAAGTTTAGTTTAAACAAAAGCATCTCCTTCTGTTGATTTAAAACAATGTAGTGATTGTTAAAGTTTAGATGCTTTCTTTGTTCTACAGGATTGGCAGTGGCAGTGTGGAGCCTTTGGTATATTCTTTGCCTGGTTAAACCTCATCCTCTTTATCCAGAAGTTTCCTAGACTTGGTATATACGTGGTCATGTTCACAGGTACGTGGAACAATTTCTGTGTGCCATGTCTCTATATATGACTGACTGACGTTATCTCAATTTCTGGCATAAGCTAGTCACGCAATATATCTTCAGACCCGTGCCTTAGGTGACCGTTAGGTATCGTAACGAAAGTTTCTCTTCAACATTGCAGAACTTGGGCCCAGGGTAGGAATCAGCACTTGTTTTCAGTCGGTGGCTTGAACAAGTCAATAGTTCAGCATTCTGTAAATTACACTCAATTGCAAACAGTAGGGTGCTTTGTGTATTTCTCAGCCTTGATCATTGCATTCTCAGTCTGGAAGTGACTTTAGAAATGGTATTTTATTAAAGTGCACAATTTATCCTTTATGGGATATGTCAATGCATAAATCTGTGATGTATGTGGATAACTGAAAGAAAAGCAATAAAGAAGGTGGGAGTTAGGGGGGGGGGGGAATAAAGTGCTAATTTAATCCCTGAGGTCACTCCAAAAGTGTTTATTAAACTCAGATTGGTGGAGGGGAGGGGGGTGGTGGGGGTTGGAAAGGACCAGCTTGTTTGTGGAGAGGGTGAGAGGGGTGGTGACGGTGGTACACAACCAGTTTGTTTATTCAAAGATTATAACATTTCCTTTGTTCTTTCTATTGATCAGATATTCTGAAGACATTCCTCAATTTTGTGATTGTCTTCTTCCTGTTCATTGTGTCCTTTGCTATGGCGTTCTATGCACTATTATTGAACCAGGTGAGTGTACAACCCCATCTTCTTAAAATCTACGTTTAACTGCTGTTACAAAATGTTAATACATTTGGTTGCACATAACTTATTTAAATTTTTACTTTGTATATAACTGGTCTTGATTAGATGAGTACAGTGTTGTTGGTTTGGATTGGCTTTTGGCTTGTTAATCTGCCGATGAAATTTACTAAAAACTATAAGAATATTTCTATACATTGAAACATAATATTTAGCTACTACTGTTACTACTACTTCTATTACATACTTTTGGTAGAGCTAAAATGATTGCACCTGTAAAATCCATGATTTTAGGCAATTCCATCCAGAACTGAGGTCGGTGAGGTTATTAATTTTAAAAGGTATCTTGACTATCAATTGTCACAGTGATTGAGTCCACACTTGTGTTTAATTAGTGTAAGTTTACTAGACTGCAGATGAAACCAGCGAGTTGCTACTGTCACTCCTTGATAAACCTTTCTCCCCATAGGCAGAAGTGTACTCCCTTTAGAAACTGTTTTGTTAAATACTGGTTTCAAGTTCTTCCAGAAGAGAAAAGTTTCTTTTGGAGGAAACCCTGCATGCAAACTGTGGCAAGGAATCACAAACCCTTCTGCTTTTCGTATCTTTCTTGCATCCTTCTCTAATTAAATTTCCGACTGACTTTGCTTGATATTCTTGATTTTCTTTGCGTTTCGCAGACACCGTTTAATCGGATCCAACACTCTCTGATCAAGACCTTTGTTATGATGATAGGAGAATTCGAGTTCGATTCAATATTTCACTCTCAAGATTACCTCAACACTGAAGACTTGCAGCCCGGTCAAGATAACTATTTCTTAACTCACCTGTTCTACAGTGGAACCACTTACACTGTGTTTGTTGTGTTCGCTATCATCATGTCAATACTGATCATGAACTTACTGGTAAGTAAGAGGAATGTTTGGAATGTAAAGATGTAACCAGAGGGGGAACAAGAGAGAATGAAGAGGAGAAACTGTAAGAATAGCTTCAGGGTCATTCTATGGTTATCACCCCCAAAAATCTCTGCCATTGCTAAACCTACCTCCCCAGCCCGCCCCCATCCCACCCAATCCCACCCCCTTACAAGGTAGATCTATTTTCCCTTTAGTATCCACTATAGAAATCCTCTAAAGGGCAAGATTAAATAGGCAAGGAAAAGTTTATCTGGCATCACAAAATGGAATGCTTGTACAAAAGTTGGCCAAATTTTACGGAGGTCTGCACATTTTCACAGGACCTTAGAATTTTCATTATTTTATGATGAACATAAAATCTGGCAAAACTGATGATACCTCTTAAATACATTTCTTGGAACTGCTTCATTAAGTGTATCCATTAAGAAAAGGGGAGAAAGAGGAGGCACAGCTGAAATATTTAGCAGAACAAGGAGGTTTAAGGGTGTCTTGGGAATATCATTTCATTAACCTTAAAAGTATTGTCAAAGTTCTTAAAGAAATCATCTCCCTCAATCCTAATTGATTTACCTCAAGGTTAGAATTGGTGGGAAGATGGGTGGGTGGAGGTGGGGGAGGGTGGGGGGGGGTTGATGGAGATGGGGGAATTATCACTTTCTATAACCTGTATGGTTCACAATGAACCCCAGTTACATTTATGGCTTTGTTTCTTTGTATGCGTTAGCTTTTTCATCTCATTCCACTTTGTGGTTTGTTTGTTTGACAGGTCGGTTTGGCTGTTGATGACATTAAGGAAGTCCAGGAACAAGCACGACTCAAACGATTTGGAATGCAGGTGATAAAAAAACCTCATATTTATGAACAAATTTGATAATAAAAAATTGAAAAAAATTACTTTGTTTACAACATTATTTAAGTTCAGTCTATGTTTTGGTATATAATTAACATTCTTCTTGTGTTTAACCATCTCCCACTTTCTTTAACTATAGACATTTATTTATTTGGTACCTATATTTGATACTTTTTTTGAGGTAGGAGGCTGTCATGTATTGAAGAGTGAATCCAATTATAGATCAAACAAGTAAATTTGTGCAATTAATTGCACAATTGGCCTAACTTTTTTTACATATAACAGAGTAACTTTAATAAACCGTCTCTGATTTGAAATTCTTTGATGTTCTCTTCTGGTAGGTGGACTTGGCCTTCGAGGTTCAGGAAGCTCTACCAATGTTCATCTGGAGGAGATCAATAACAAAGTACAAGACTGTGTACCCAAACAGAGGTGTGACGGGTTTCCTCGGCAGGGCTATCAGCTGGTTCAGAGGTGACGATACCTACCTAACAGATGCAATATCAACAGCTCTCAACCCTGAACTGGTAAGTTTATGGGTGTTGCTTGATTATACCCCTCGCCCCCACCCCCCCCCCCCAGCCACCCAACTCATCAAGGAATGCTTGTCTGTACCCTAGCAAGTAAGCCATGCAGTGATCGCCCCTCCCCCCCCCTCAGCCACCCAACTCATCAAGGAATGCTTGTCCGTACCCTAGCAAGTAAGCCATGCAGTGATTGCCCCCACCCCCCCCAACCCCCAGCCTCCCAACTCATCAAGGAATGCTTCTCTGTACCCTAGCAAGTAAGCCATGCAGTGAAGCCTGTCATGTTTCCTTTCACCTTATCCTGACAAAGCTTTAAGTAACACTCTCACTAATGGATACTTTTACACACCCCAACACACTACTTCTTTGATCTTACAATAACAGCCTTGTCCTGCTGCTTGAATTCCTTGAGCATTATTTTAAACATCTTGGCCGTTCCAAAACATGTTGTAAGTGTTCCCTGGGATCTTAACAATTAAGAAGCTCATTAGGCAACAGTAATAACATCTTAACAGTACAATAACAGCCTTGTCCTCCTCCACCTCCTTGAGCATTGTTTAATCACCTTGGCCATGCACAAACACACTGTGATTTTTCCACCTAGTAATTGACCTTTGACCAGTAGATTGTAGCTTAGCACCTTATGATGTTACCACAGTATATGTTTGTCATTTTAGGATTGCCTTTATTTCTTGTCATTATCATACCATTTCATTTCATGTTTGTCTCTTATATTTGTTTATTTAGACTGAAATTCAAGTATTGAACAAGAGGCAAGATGTCATGGTCAAGGAAGTAGGAGAAATCAAGTACAGACTGAAACAGCTCAAAGTTACAAACGATTCCATCGAATCAATGCTAAAGTCTATACTAGCCAACCAGAACATCGAACATGAGGTGGACGATGTAGGCGAAGAACTGGCAGAGTAAACAGCAAGATAAGAACACCAAAGAAAAGTTAAATAGCAACAGTTTGCTCAATATTGCATTTAATGCAATGCAGTGATACCTTTCAATGTAATGATGGTTAAAGTGATTCCGTGATAAGTATCAGTATTTCTAAAGGTTGAAGTAAGGAAATGGTTTTGTCTTCCAGTTTGAATATAATAAATGTTAAGAAAGAACACTAGAAAGAAAAGTGACTTGAAGGGGAATACACAGGGATGAATACTTTTGCTGCTAAATTTGCAAGAAGCTTTTATCTCTACACAAAGGTCGCAATGATCTCTGTCAGATGTATGGTTACCCACCACAAACAATATTGCCTTTTTCTTTGCAATACAGCCAGTGAAAAAAGATATTTTCTGTAGGTTACAGCCTGCATGTATTTGCGCTAACGTCTCGTGGATCTATTCTATGTAAACTACCGATTTGTTTTATTACCTGATAATTTTACACCTCTCTGGTAACTTAATTTAAAATGATTATATATATTGAAATATTACATTTTTATTGATTACGGTAAATTGAGATTGTTGAATAATTTGAATGAACCTAACCAAAATTGCACTTTTCAACAGTACTAAACTATAGAATAAATAAACCTTTTTTTTCCTGTTTGTGATATATGTAATGGTTTGTGTATTCATAACGTTGTGTAAAAACAGTGATTAATAATATCATAATTTGAGATTACTCCTCTGTTTAAATTATTCCAATGTTAAAAGAGAATTGTGGTGTTGTTGTATCAAAATTACCACAGTGTGTACTGTATGTTCTTAGGGGAGTTAAATATCAAACAATGTTTTCATTCCAACTCCAGTCAATAATCTTTGCCGTTAATACTTCATCAATTGTTTTACTTCATCAACTTGAAATGTGTTCCTTGTTTCAACATCAAGTTTGACTACTCCTATTTTAACTATTTAACATCTTTGTTATATTGAGGGTTTCAACGCAGTTGAATCCGACTTATTTAAATTTGATTTTACATGACTCAAAATGGCTCCAGAGGTGATCATTACTCAATTTTTTATATCATTTTACTCTTATTATTATTGTTACTGCAAGATAAAAATATTGACAAAATTAAAAATTCCATTTTCACTTAAAATGTGTGTTTATCTGAAAAAAATCATGAAACCCTATTTTCACTAACATCCTCATTAAATTGGATGGTTTTTTTTGGAGGTTCTTCAGTCATGTACAAAATTTTGACAAAATTAATATATAAATAAATATGCAAGAAGTTTATTTATGCAGTATTGGATGCAAATACAATGACACAAATCTCCCACTGATGTTTTCTGAAAAGGTAATGATGTAGAATCGGTTTTCACGACTTAACAAACTTATGGGTAACTTGTTTTAACTTTGTAAATCATGGAAAAGGTTTCTATTAACAGGACAATTTGTTGTCTCCTTGATGTATAGTTTGTGTTGAACTTTAGTGATTAGTTCGGCACTTCAACTTGAGCAGAACTGCTATTAATAGAGTACAATTCACATAGCCAGAAGGTACCAAAGGGAGAGCAATATTAAGAAATGTTATAGGTAAATGACAGCTTTCTTTTTTATTGTTTTTATAAGACCAAACGTTTCCAGGTAGTAGGGTTCTTTTGTTTAATTTTGAGATGAGATAATATTCCAAGTCTCGGTAATATTTTACAGGTTATGTACATATTAATATAGCGGCAAGAGTTATAGAGATTGGTAGATTTATGTCCTGTTTAATATTTGTAGGATACCGTCTTCAGGAAGAAATTGGTGTTGTTTGTTATTTAGGTGATTTGTTTTGTTTTTTTCTTCTTGTACCCACATTTTATTTTTTTGCAACACTCAGTTCTTTCTCAGGTATATGGGTCGAAGAGAGAATGTTATGCATGTATATACATGTTTATGACGTGGGTCAAAGGTCACAAATGTTATACAGATTTTACATATGCTTGCATTCCTAGTATTATTAAGTCAATATGCAGTTGATAAAGCATGTGCATTAGAGCAATACTACTGAGAGGGACCTTGTGCATTTTAGTACAAAATTTAGTAGAATTGCTATAGTAGTTTCTACATTGTTTTGTTTTCCTATATTTTGTGTTGTCTGTTTGCGTGCATGTGTGTGGGGCTGGAGGAGGGTGGTGGCATACCTACTTTACTTTGTTCGTGCAGAAAGTAACCAATAAAGTGTCATAATTACCAAATGTGGTTATGATGTAATCATAAGCACACAGCAGATGTCAACATCTCTGTTATTTATGCCTTTCATTGTTGACAACAAACACAATTCCAAAAGGACATTCATTACCCAAGACTTTCAAGACAAAAGGAAGAATATAGTATATTATGATCGGTATATTACAGGGTCTTAGACAGGTGTGAATGGATGGATCCACATCAGCTCTCTACAGGGTGGGGGGGGCGAGGGGGACACGGATCCACTGTGGTTTTTC
>JAIPMN010003043.1:0-25584 GCA_020650975.1 Apostichopus californicus | reverse complement strand
TTTTAGTAAGCTCTACTTAGCATTTTTATCCTCTGTGGATCTTTATTGGAATAAATACGAAATGTATTGTTTGACGCAAGTATTTAACGGTAAGCATTTCTTAAATTGTGGACTGAGCTTCAAAATCCATTTTCCAAAAAGTTGGTTTTCATGAAGGTTTTATAAAAACGACATACAGCTAGGGTAGAAAAATATTAACTTAACCACATTAACGAGAGTTGTTCTATCCAAATAAAATACATGTTTCTCGTACTGAGATCTGAAAAAAAAACGGGCGGCCATTTTTCTTCTTTTTATGTGCTGATACTAGTTTGGAAGATGTGGCAACCTTTACAAAATCATTTTTAAGGATGGTTTAGATTTCTTGTAATCCAAGTAGAGACTCGGGAATCAGGAAAAAGGAGGCCCCTTGCGCGGACGAGAAACATGTTTTGTTTTTATTATTTTAACCGGACCTGCTTCAAAGTTGTTGGGTGGAATTTTTTTTTTTTTCATTCTGTTGGAACCAACGGTAAATTATATAGAAAATTGACACAAGAAACGCTTAGTAATACTTTATTATTTCTTCAAAATGTTGCCAACTATTCAAAGTAAACTTATCCTCCGTGGAACAAAACCTCTACAACTAAAAAAAAAGTCGGAAAAAGAAACACTGAATAGAAACCCAATTAACGAAAACCAGTTAAGCCCTATGCCGGCAAACACTTTACGTGCGTCCCTTTTACTGCTAGGTGAATATCACAACTTAAACTACGATGTAAGGAACGGCTGTTTCAAACATCTCACTAATTCTTTTGGCGACTTTAATCCCTATTCATTGAGCACAATAGCATTTCCTGAGTATAAACTCGTAGAGGGATTATACGGGGTGTCTACGCGGCGTCTACGCGGCAATTTGTTTGTCAACGAGTTTATACGCGAGTGTACTTGTTAATACGTTTTTATACGATTCTGTGCGCGTACACATGTCCAGTTATACGTGAGCGGTACTGTATGTCCATACTCAGCATGTCACTTATAAGCTAATTCATTGCATGTACATATGTCCATACTCAGCATGTCACTTATAAGCTAATTCATTGCATGTACATAAGTCCATACTCAGCATGTCACTAATAAGCTAATTCATTGCACGTACATAAGTCCATACTCAGCATGTCACTTATAAGCTAATTCATTGCATGTACATAAGTCCATACTCAGCATGTCACTTATAAGCTAATTCATTGCATGTACATAAGTCCATACTCAGCATGTCACTTAAATTGCAAAAGTATATCTTTATTAGCAATTTAAAAGCTTCATCTGCCTCAAAAAACACCAGGGGCTTAAAAATAACCCATTTAGCCTTTCATCTGACACACCTCTACTACCAAACCCCCCAACAGGATAGCAAGAGAAAACCATCACCCATATCCACAGCCTACCTCGGACCCTGGTACATAGACTTTAACTGCATAATTACACTTGCGACACAAACCCACTGCCCATTTTGGCAGCTATAATCTGTACCTATTCTTACAGCCTACCACAGAATATTTCCTCAAGCAACACAAAACAACTGCCCTATTCTTACAGCCTACCACAGAATGTTTCCTCAAGCAACACAAAACAACTGCCCTATTCTTACAGCCTACCACAGAATATTTCCTTAAGCAACACAAAACAACTGCCCTATTCTTACAGCCTACCACAGAATATTTCCTCAAGCAACACAAAACAACTGCCCTATTCTTACAGCCTACCACAGAATATTTCCTCAAGCAACACAAAACAACTGCCCTATTCTTACAGCCTACCACAGAATATTTCCTTAAGCAACACAAACAACTACCCTATTCTGACAGCCATAACTTTGGAAAGAAGTGTGAGGGTCATGTATAAACTGTGAAGAAAAAAAACATTACTTGAAATATGGAACACAAATGTTGACAAATTTAGTCTAAACCATTCACACAATTAGTCTAGTTATATCATTTTGTAACTCACTTTGCAAGGTGATTGACTCCTTCCAAGAAATCATCTTCTGTGGCAAGTTTATTCCAGACATTTTGTTGTTCCATGAACTTGACTAAGTCTGGACTTTGGCTTTGCAAGATTAAAGCTTCCATACACTGTATTCCTAGTCTGTAAAAGAATGTATCACCGCAATCGAGGAGAAACAACAAAACTCAACAGTTGAATAAATGAAAAACTTAATAAATAGAAAATGTAACCAAAGAATTTTGCTGGAAGGAAGAAAAGCAAGAGATTAATGAAAATATTTAATAACTTCAAAAATCCTAACAATTGTCCAGAGAGAGTTATCTAGTGACATAAACTGTAGTGTTTACCTACAGATTTGATGATAAGCATCTGAATGCTTTATCGGGACTAGTAAAAACTGAACAGCCTTCTGCTTTACCACCATGTTAGCCCCCCCCCCCCTCCCACCCATATACAGCTTTTACAACAGAGTCACACCCAATAGCACATTTGCTGCCTGACCCACTAGAAGACTATTTTCAGCATTAATTTAAGCTAGCTTTCTAATCAGGACAATCAGGGAATGGAAGACACAAGGAAAGTAATTTGACAAAGAAGTCTTTGTGAAGTTTTGAAAGATCTAGTTGGTAAGTTAACTCACTGAGATGGTTTAAGAGATGACATTGCACTGTTTATTGCTTTTCTCTCTTTGCTTGTCAAACTGTCTTGTCTCTGATGCTGGTTTGTGCCCATGCTAGGACCCTTGACGTCCCCAACACAGGATCCGTTGTAGGTGAGTACACTGGCAAATAAACGGTGGAATTGCTCCACCAACACTCCTTCGGATTCTTCTACTTGGAATGTCTCAAACAAAACACAGATCACCTGGAATTGATGACAGAAATAAGAAATAAAATAAGGATTAAAGAAAAGCTGTTAACAAAGTACATCTACATGTCAACGTATCAAAGAAAACTCTGGTCTTAAAGAGTGCTTATAAAGTTGCATATATAACAGACAAACATTATGTCATGCATAATTTGTAAATGATTTGCAATATTTTATAACCAAAGTCAACATCACTGCAAAGTTTTATCTAGCCATAATTAGGGTAGGCATCATTTTGTGTTGAAAAAGGGTCCATTGGCCTTTCAACAGACTCATAAATTGCAGTTTCAAGAAAGCAGACCTCACCATGACAAACAGAGGCATGATAAAATCCATTCTGGCAGTACTTATTATTTTATATTATTTATATCCTGTTGTTAGGCTTTAGATCCAAACTAAGGAAATTCCTTTCTGTATTGGCCTTTTTGTTAGTTTGTAAAACTCATGCTTTGTATTTAAGATCTCATGCTTTAGATCATAGCACTCCTGGAAGAGTATACTACTTTTAGTAGCATTATTGAATCATGAAACCTTGATAGGTTGAATTCAATTCAGTGTGTGTGTACTAATCATACTTGGTTGCTGCTGGGGACATTGTGCATGTATGAGTCCTTGGTGATGTGTCTATAATTTGTCATAGTGACTACTGGTAAGACAAGAAGTTAATGATGTTTGCAAACTAACAAAAAAAATGTTAGACAATCATAATTTGCTTGACTTTAAAATGAACAATGTGCTATTATTCCACACTAATTTTCTATGTTCCATTTCTTGACCTACCATTTTTGAAAAGAAGCAAGTGATTATAAACACAATTATGAAAGAGTTTGCCATAAAATGGAACATTATATTTCTGCATCAATATGACGATATAAATGTAAGCAATGCAAAACACCACATTCCAAACAATATCAATGTTGACAACACTTGATGAATATTTGATACTTTTTAAACTCACTGTTAATGGAAGCAATGCTGCTGTCCTGGACAAAACCTGTCTGGACTTGTTGTCGAGCTTCTCTTCATAATGGATGTTCCTGGCTAAGATATCCAGACACCTCTCGTAGATAGACTCCAGCAGAGACGCGTCTCTGGCTAAGGTTCTCCAACACTCCGTTATATGTCTGTCGATTGGTGAACAATTAAAAACTAAACAATGACAGCGAAATCTGCTCAACAATCCGATCAAAGAGAAGCCTGCGTTGATTAACGTATTAGAGAGGCCTAAAACAGTGGCTGAAATTTCAGTCTGACAATGAAGATTCCTTTCTAAGACAAAGGGTGTACAAAAGGAACTCTTATCATGAGTTCCTCTTACTATTAACCCAGCTCTCCCAGTTATGAATTAGCAGACTTTGTCAGTCTGTGTCATAGGTAGTTCCTACTGAAATCAAAATAACAAGACCGACAGTTTTCATCAATACTTCAAATCCACTATCCTTTCTTCCTTTTCTCATTTGAATACCTAAATCATGACAATGCAAACCAGTACCTTTCGTAGAAACAAAACAAAAGAAACACCAATATAAGTAGATACGTAAGAAATGACACATGAAAATGAAATCACATTACTTTCTAATATCCAATACATGAATGTAGAAACAATGGTATTAAGTTATTAACACATGACAATTAGATTACAATTAGTCTAAGATTGCATTTAATTTAATGTTTTCAATTATATAAACTATAAGTGAGAGCGTGGTGGCCAATTGGCTAAGGCGTTGGACTCGTGATCCAAGGATTGCTGGTTCGATTCCTGCCTAGTTCATTACGTTGTGTCCTTGGGCAAGATGCTTTATCTCACTTGCCTCTCTCCACCCGGGGGTTAAATGGGTACCTGTGAGGTAACTTGTCATTGGGCGCAGTATATAACTGCTGCCGACTGGAGGGATTGTCTCTGGGACAGGTTATCATTGACCAGGGGTAATATAATTGCGCCTTGAGCGCCTTGTTGACTTAAGGCGGATTTGTGCGCTGTATAAATCCACTTTATTATTATTATTATTTAAACAAATAGCTTATACTGTGTGGTTAATTAGACAGTGTACATACAAAACTATGGTGCTAAGAGCTTGAACTACTGCATAACATCCCTCTTGTGAAGAGGGATTGTCAAGAACAACAGATACAATATTGGACTTACTCATCTAGTGGAAGTGGATAATTAAACAAGGCTTCCATGACAAGAAAGAGATGGCTAGTAGATAGAGTCCTTATAGCTCTAAAGGTACCAGTCCTTGTTTGGGCATACTGGAGAATGAGAAGCTTGTCATGTAAGGAATTGACAATATCAGCAACCTGTAATAAACAGAGACAAAAATTAGGTATTACTTGTACTGTTTGGTTATATGAGGGTAATCAAAAGATAAGCTCTGTATATCTATAGTTTCAGACAGCTGTATTACTTGTACTGTTTGGTTATATGAGGGTAATCAAAAGATAAGCTCTGTTTATCTATAGTTTCAGACAGCTGTATTACTTGTACTGTTTGGTCACATGAGGGTAATCAAAAGATAAGCTCTGTTTATCTATAGTTTCAGACAGCTGTATTACTTGTACTGTTTGGTTACATGAGGGTAATCAAAAGACAAGCTCTGTATATCTATAGTTTCAGACAGCTGAATTACTTGTACTGTTTGGTTACATGAGGGTAATCAAAAGATAAGCTCTGTTCATCTATAGTTTCAGACAGCTGTATTACTTGTACTGTTTGGTTACATGGGGGTAATCAAAAGATAAGCTCTGTTATCTATAGTTTCAGACAGCTGTATTACTTGTACTGTTTGGTTACATGACGGTAATCAAAAGACAAGCTGTTTAACTATAGTTTCAGACAGCTGTATTACTTGAACTGTTTGGTTACATGAGGGTAATCAAAAGATAAGCTCTGTTTATCTGTAGTTTCAGACAGCTGTATTACTTGAACTGTTTGGTTACATAAGGGTTATCAAAAGATAAGCTCTGTTTATCTATAGTTTCAGGCAGCTGTATTACTTGTACTGTTTGGTTACATGAGGGTTATCAAAAGATAAGCTCTGTTTATCTATAGTTTCAGACAGCTGTATTACTTGTACTGTTTGATTACATGAGGGTAATCAAAAGATAAGCTCTGTTCATCTATAGTTTCAGGCAGCTGTATTACTTGTACTGTTTGGTTACATGAGGGTTATCAAAAGATAAGCTCTGTTCATCTATAGTTTCAGACAGCTGTATTACTTGTACTATTTGATTACATGAGGGTAATCAAAAGATAAGCTCTGTTTATCTATAGTTTCAGACAGCTGTATTACTTGTACTGTTTGGTTACATGAGGGTAATCTAAAGATAAGCTCTGTTCATCTATAGTTTCAGACAGCTGTATTACTTGTACTGTTTGGTTGTATGAGGGTAATCAAAAGACTGTTAAAATTTATAGTTTCAGACAGCTGTATTACTTGTACTGGTTGATTACATGGGGGTAATCAAAAGATAAGCTCTGTTTATCTATAGTTTCAGACATCTGTATTACCTGTACTGTTTGGTAACATGAGGGTAATCAAAAGATAAGCTCTGTTCATCTATAGTTTCAGACAGCTGTATTACTTGTACTGTTTGGTTACATGAGGGTAATCAAAAGATAAGCTCTGTTTATCTATAGTTTCAGACAGCTATATTACTTGTACTGGTTGATTACATGAGGGTAATCAAAAGATAAGCTCTGTTTATCTATAGTTTCAGACAGCTGTTTTACTTGTACTGTTTGGTTACATGGGGGTAATCAAAAGATAAGCTCTGTTTATCTATAGTTTCAGACAGCTGTATTACTTGTACTGTTTGGTTACATGGGGATAATCAAAAGATAAGCTCTGTTCATCTTTAGTTTCAGACAGCTGTATTACTTGTACTGTTTGGTAACATGAGGGTTATCAAAAGATAAGCTCTGTTCATCTATATTTTCAGACAGCTGTATTACTTGTACTGTTTGGTTACATGAGGGAAATCAAAAGATAAGCCTTGTTTATCTATAGTTTCAGACAGTTGTATTACTTGTACTGTTTGGTTACATGAGGATAATCAAAAGACAAGCTCTGTTCATCTATAGTTTCAGACAGCTGTGTTACCTGTACTGAATGGTTACATGAGGGTAATCAAAAGATAAGCTCTGTTTATCTATTGTTTCAGACAGCTGTATTACGTGTACTGTTTGGTTACATGAGGGTAATCAAAAGATAAGCTCTGCTTATCTATAGTTTCAGACAGCTGTATTACTTGTACTGGTTGATTACATGAGGGTAATAAGAATATCTTCATGAATTATAAAACCATATGAAATGCTTTTTTCAATTTCACAACACATTACAAATACAGCTATCACCAAATAGCAAAATACACAGTACGATAATTCATACAAAGTATCGATGAAGAACAGAGAGGGTTAATTTGAGTCATAGCTACTTGTTCTTAGTATGGGGAAGGGGAAGGGAGAAGGGGAAAGGGGAGGGGAAAGGGATAGGGGGAAGGGAAAGTGGAGGCAGAAGGGGAAGGGTAAAGGGCAAAGGGGAGGTGGAAGGAGAAGGGAAAGGAGTCCAAAGTAAAGAAGTTAATCATCCACAAAACTTCAGCGAAATAACTTACATATCCCATCATTTCGCTACCCCTGGTCTTGAACATAGTATTCATGACCACACATGTACCACTTGAGCAGTGCGACTGTGCATCAAGGAGGCCCTCTATCAGCAAGAACACAAAAGCCTGTAGTTGGTCTTGAGGTATCTTCTTTGCTAGAACCTGTTTAACAGAAAATGAATTTGTTTCATCCGTCTGCATCATCAACTTTCCTGCCAGGTTAGGCTGGCTCCATGGATTATAATATTAATATCATGTGTAACACCCAGTGAATTTGGTAAAACTGTTGATCAGCTTTGACAAACAGCTGCATACTTCAATGAAATGTAATAAAGTAACAGAAGAGCATAAAATAAAGTAAAATATAAAACAATATATCAACATAATTATAGAAATAAGATGGATATTTTATAACAAATATGACATCAATTTGATGAGATAAATAACTTTTGGTCACAAGCTTTGTTAAACAGTGTTTCTATTTTCTGGTGTCTGTCATATTTAAAATTTTTCTATTGTTTCTGTGTGTCTGTACAATAATATGAGAAATAAATCATTGAAGAAGAAAAAAAGTTGTTATTATTCTTTAAAAAACACACTTTTTGGCATCCACTTTCCATTACCTATGTTGCTAGAAGATTACATCATGACATTTTTCTAATAATCTTAGTTTTACCTTGGAGAGATCACTGATATTGTTAAACAAACCTTGAGGATCACTTGTATCTGATCTCTGCTTCAAGATGGTTTCCATTACCTATGTTGCTAGTAGATTACATCATGACATATCTCTAATAATCTTAGTTTTACCTTGGAGAGATCACTGATATTGTTAAACAATCCTTGAGGATCACTTGTATCTGATCTCTGCTTCAAGATGGTTTCCATTACTTATGTTACTAGAAGATTACATCATGACATTTTTCTAATAATCTTAGTTTTACCTTGGAGAGATCACTGATATTGTTAAACAATCCTTGAGGATCACTTGTATCTGATCTCTGCTTCAAGATGGTCAAAGCTTCTACCAATTTGTCCTCGTAATCAGCAGCTTTACCTGAGGCAGAGAAAAATTACAAAAATACAGATTTGTGGCTTTAAAGTATCTCTTTTCAACAGAAAGGTATTAAAACTGGAAACAATGTAAAACTACTAAACAAAGGTAAAGTTATCTCATGCTAAAGGTCAAATCAGGTCATAAACCACTTCCTTCTAGGGTTGAGGTATATTTTACTGCTGTTGACATGACCTATGACTTCTTACAACAATGCTTTCACCTGAAACTGACTTGACAGGGAGCAATAACTTATAGTGAACAGTAGGTCCGCATGTTTCAAGGCAACTTAATATTGCTAGTGGGTTAAGATATGATTGTTTGAAGGTAACTTACTATTGCTAGTGGGTTTAGATATGATAGTTTCAAGGCAAATTAATATTGCTAGTGGGTTAAGATATGATTGTTTGAAGGTAACTTACTATTGCTAGTGGGTTTAGATATGATAGTTTGAAGGTAACTTTCTATTGCTAGTGGGTTAAGATATGATTGTTTGAAGGTAACTTACTATTGCTAGTGGGTTTAGATATGATAGTTTGAAGGTAACTTACTATTGCTAGTGGGTGTAGATATGATAGTTTGAAGGTAACTTACTATTGCTAGTGGGTTTAGATATGATAGTTTGAAGGTAACTTACTATTGCTAATGGGTGTAGATATGATAGTTTGAAGGTAACTTACTATTGCTAGTGGGTTTAGATATGATAGTTTGAAGGTAACTTACTATTGCTAGTGGGTTTAGATATGATAGTTTGAAGGTAACTTACTATTGCTAGTTGGTGTAGATATGATAGTTTGAAGGTAACTTACTATTGCTATTGGGTGTTGATATGATAGCTTGAAGGTAACTTACTATTGCTAGTGGGTTTAGATATGATAGTTTGAAGGTAACTTACTATTGCTAGTGGGTTTAGATATGATAGTTTGAAGGTAACTTACTATTGCTAATGGGTGTAGATATGATAGTTTGAAGGTAACTTACTATTGCTAGTGGGTTTAGATATGATAGTTTGAAGGTAACTTACTCTTGCTAGTGGGTGTAGATATGATAGTTTGAAGGTAACTTACTATTGCTATTGGGTGTTGATATGATAGCTTGAAGGTAACTTTCTATTGCTAGTGGGTTTAGATATGGTAGTTTGAAGGTAACTTCATTATAAAGAAAGCAAAGATTTTTCCAACTCAGATGCCATGATGAAGTCACTCGCTCTGATGTTGCCACTAAACTTGAACATATGACATTTTAGCGATTAAGGTTTTCACCTACTGATGAATAAAATTGGCAGTGTTAGGTTTTCTTCCTTGAAGGAATATGAACTCCAAATAATGATTAAATCTGTAATGTGGTATCCTATCTACAAAATAAACTAACAATTAATCTTAGATAATTATATAAGTAAATGGATAATGGAAAACTGAAAATTTAGACAATGGAAAAGAAGAAAGAAATTTATGGCTAGAACAGGATTTAAACCAGTGACCTAGGGCTTGTAACCCAGACGCCACTGGTTCTAATCCAGTGACCTTTGGCTTGTAACCCAGACGCCACTGGTTCTAATCCAGTGACCTTTGGCTTGTAACCCAGACGCCACTGGTTCTAATCCAGTGACCTAGGGCTTGTAACCCAGACGCCACTGGTTCTAATCCAGTGACCTTTGGCTTGTAACCCAGACGCCACTGGTTCTAATCCAGTGACCTTTGGCCTGTAACCCAGACGCCACTGGTTCTAATCCAGTGACCTAGGGCTTGTAACCCAGACGCCACTGGTTCTAATCCAGTGACCTTTGGCTTGTAACCCAGACGCCACTGGTTCTAATCCTGTTCCAGCCATAAATTTCTTTGGTCTTTTCCAATTAATTTTAGAGTTAACTAACAAGTCATTTGCTACCTTCATATCGCAGGGCGATCTTCAGAATCAATTGGCAGCTCTCCATCGCCCGGCCCCTTAACAGCAAATTCGGGTCAGAGCAACGAGGAACCAGACGGGCCAGGAAAGGACCCATAAAGGTTACAGCAGAAGGACCCTGCATTTCAGTAATGGAATAGATGGCAATTTGACAAATCATAACAAAGTATAGCCTTATGAAAATAACACAGGCATATCAGGATAACACAGTGAAGATACAGACTAATCAAAATAATGACTTCTACACTTTACAGGCCCTCTTTCAATGGTAGAATATGATCAATAAAAGCAATCAAATCAGTACAATCAATCAATGCTCTGTCACCAGGAATCATGACTTATGTGTATATTGAAATTAGTCAAGGACCCCTTCACTGTTACTTTCTGTTGTTTAGAATTAAACTGAGTGTGATTCCTGGTTACTGTACACAGTATGCAAGGCACAGTGATTGTTGACTGGCACTCCTGGCTCAGTAATGTTAATATGGGTATCATCATCTACTGAGAGATGGAAAGCTCTGCTGAGTGTGATTCCTGGTTACATAGTATGCAAGGTACAGTGATTGTTGACTGGCACTCCTGGCTCAGTAATGTTAATATAGGTATCATCATCTACTAAGAGATGGAAAGCTCTGCTGAGTATGATTCCTGGTTACATAGTATGCAAGGTACAGTGATTGTTGACTGGCACTCCTGGCTCAGTATTGTTAATATGGGTATCATCATCTACTAAGAGATGGAAAGCTCTGCTGAGTGTGATTCCTGGTTACATAGTATGCAAGGTACAGTGATTGTTGACTGGCACTCCTGGCTCAGTATTGTTAATATGGGTATCATCATCTACTAAGAGATGGAAAGCTCTGTTGAGTGTGATTCCTGGTTACATAGTATGCAAGGTACAGTGATTGTTGACTGGCACTCCTGGCTCAGTAATGTTAATATAGGTATCATCATCTACTAAGAGATGGAAAGCTCTGTTGAGTGTGATTCCTGGTTACATAGTATGCAAGGTAAAGTGATTGTTGACTGGCACTCCTGGCTCAGTATTGTTAATATGGGTATCATCATCTACTAAGAGATGGAAAGCTCTGCTGAGTGTGATTCCTGGTTACATAGTATGCAAGGTAAAGTGATTGTTGACTGGCACTCCTGGCTCAGTATTGTTAATATGGGTATCATCATCTACTAAGAGATGGAAAGCTCTGCTGAGTGTGATTCCTGGTTACATAGTATGCAAGGCACAGTGATTGTTGACTGGCACTCCTGGCTCAGTAATGTTAATATAGGTATCATCATCTACTGAGAGATGGAAAGCTCTGTTGAGTGTGATTCCTGGTTACATAGTATGCAAGGTAAAGTGATTGTTGACTGGCACTCCTGGCTCAGTATTGTTAATATGGGTATCATCATCTACTAAGAGATGGAAAGCTCTGCTGAGTGTGATTCCTGGTTACATAGTATGCAAGGCACAGTGATTGTTGACTGGCACTCCTGGCTCAGTAATGTTAATATAGGTATCATCATCTACTAAGAGATGGAAAGCTCTGCTGAGTGTGATTCCTGGTTACATAGTATGCAAGGTACAGTGATTGTTGACTGGCACTCCTGGCACAGTAATGTTAATATGGGTATCATCATCTACTAAGAGATGGAAAGCTCTGTTGAGTGTGATTCCTGGTTACATAGTATGCAAGGTACAGTGATTGTTGACTGGCACTCCTGGCACAGTAATGTTAATATGGGTATCATCATCTACTAAGAGATGGAAAGCTCTGTTGAGTGTGATTCCTGGTTACATAGTATGCAAGGCACAGTGATTGTTGACTGGCACTCCTGGCTCAGTAATGTTAATATAGGTATCATCATCTACTAAGAGATGGAAAGCTCTGTTGAGTGTGATTCCTGGTTACATAGTATGCAAGGTACAGTGATTGTTGACTGGCACTCCTGGCACAGTAATGTTAATATGGGTATCATCATCTACTAAGAGATGGAAAGCTCTGTTGAGTGTGATTCCTGGTTACATAGTATGCAAGGCACAGTGATTGTTGACTGGCACTCCTGGCTCAGTAATGTTAATATGGGTATGATCATCTACTAAGAGATGGAAAGCTCTGCTGAGTGTGATTCCTGGTTACTTATAAAATGAGTAAGCTCTTTTCTCTCAAAATTTCACTAGAAACGATTAAACTTCTTCTTAACATTGCAGGTTTGTCAACGAAGAATTTTTGTGGAACACAATAATGTACATACTTCAGGCTATGTGTATGACAGGTATAAAGTTTAAACATACAGTTATATAAACACAAGGGAGCTTAACATAATTACAGTATCCACAGCTCAATAACCACACACACTATTACAGAGAGAAGTGTAAACAATTGATCCTGACTTACACCACCAACACTTGACAGGTTCTGCAGGTAGAATTCTAGCAAGTCTCTGAGAATGGTCACTGCTCTTAGTCTTTCTATTTCTTCTAAGGATAACATCCATATCTCGATATGCTAAAAGAACCATGGAAAATAAAAGTAAGATGGATACCATCACATTGCAATCACTCAAAGGAAATATATATGCAAATTATGGTCAATTACATAACGTACGATGATATCTTACATAATTACATATTAACATCTTGTCTTCTTGTATTTTGCTTTCAACTTCTAAATGACAAAACAATCAGGATTATAAAGGGGTTATTTTCACTTTTATTATAATTGTCAAAGGACAATCATCCCTGCCTACCCCACTTCACTATATGCATGTTCTCAGTTTCACATCACAAATATTGGACTAAAACAAATCAAGTTAGCAATTGGTAAACTATTTAAAGGCCTTGTAAAATCTAGTCATCTGTGCATAAATACACATCTGACATTCTTGGACTGGTCATTTTTCCCTCTTGATTGCTTCTCTTTGACATTGTTTTTGCAAGGAATCTGTGTCTGTTTAGGATTTCATGTGAACTAAAATCCATCAAAGAACAGGTTGCTGATCATCGAAATTGTCAAAATTGAATGGACGAGTTCATTACGCCCACCCACTAATTAGATATGTTTGGGTGAAGAAATCTTCCCAAATTTGTTTAGATTCATCAAATAGCCATCTCATCTGGATCAGTGAGTAGCACGTTCAGTCAAATTGCCGCAAAAATACTGGGATACATGAAATTTACATAACGGCCCAAATTAAGTAATTACACCAACACTAACGATACCTTAAAAATATTCATAAATTCGTCTGGGACTAGTTTCTTTCTGAGTACTTCTTGTAACATCTGTTGTAGGCTATCCATCGATACGCTCATCAAACGTTCCCATTCCTGGACCTGCTGATCTGAAATTTCATCTTTAGACTTCGGAGAGAGGAAGGGTCCATTCGGAAGAATGAACAAACAATCCGTGCCAGTCTTGATCAGGTCAAACATGTCAGCTTCATTCAAAGCTGGATCAAGTTTACTGCATTTTGTTAAGGTTTACTGGCTTGACAAAATGTCCCATACTTATGTCCCCCAAAGTATAATCTAATCCTGTTTTTTCTAACTGGGAAGCTTGAAATTACAGAGTACATTCAATCTTGCTTTGCCTTTAATGGTTGACTCTAGAACTAACAGATGACAACATAATCAATACAAAATGGCTGAGTTTTTATACGGACCAAGTTTACAGATGATAGTCTCCATGGTAACATTTTGTAAACCCAACTGGAAATTTATAAATTTAACAAACTTGAATGCTTAACAATAAAAAAAATTGAATCAACAAGGGAATAGGAAATTGGGTTTTTTTTTCCATAAAATTTAGAGTGGAATTTGGTGAGCATATTTCCTGTTACAATCTTTATCTTGACAGAAAGGTATTAGAAACTTAGGCTATCAAAGTTGCTTGCTGATTATGGAACTATGCAAATATGCAAATTGAAGGCCCCCATTTCGAATTTTTGGGTTGAATATTTCCTCATAATAATGGTGTTACAAACTAGACTGAGATATGTCACACATGACATAAGTATATTGTAGCAGAACTTGTAGCACACCTCAACAAAAGGGAGTTTACCCCTGTTCGACCTCGCAAGAGGTCCTACGGGGGATAATAATATGGCTTTGTAGAATAGACACTTTTTTTTTTTTTCCTTAGGGAAAGTTGTCTATTTTTCAGTCAGGGAAGATGCTGAGAAGTGAAGTATTTTGCAATTACTTTTTTTTGTAGCACACCTGCTATGACAACTGCTACTATAAAAGGATACACAAGTGTAGCACAGGCCTGTAATGCCAGGGCTCTTGTCTCATTGGTTAGTTCTTTCTTGCCTTCACCTTTCATGTATGCCTGCATATGGTTGATCAGAGATGTCTTCTTCTCAAATGGGTAATTTTTCTTCAAGTGATCCGGATGAAGTGACTTACCAATCAAATCAACTGCTCTGATCAAGTTCTGTTTCACAGAAGTATCCTAACCAAAGAAAATTTTAAAGAAATGTCCAGAGAAAATTAATTAATGTTGAGAGATTATTGCAACAAGAACGAGACCCACAAATGACTTTTTGAACGATAAATTTGAACAAGTGGTAACACACGTTTTGAAGTGTATTACCACTTGTTCTTTAGAATTATGAAAGAGCGAAGCTGTTTGATGCAAGTTTTCTAGTACTTTGAGCTATGAGCTTTCCTAAGATGACTTGAGTTCTGCTAGCACGTGGAACAGACTTAGATTCTCCAAATCCAAAAAAAACAAAGTAAGAGCTTACTGCACACTGTCCAGTTGACCAAGACCAAACTCAACCATCTTGACATGGAAAGTCTTGGACGGTCTGGCAGTGCGCGCATGCTTAAGACTACAACGAATCAAGATTTTGCCAGAATCTTTTAGCCGCATCTCCTTCAGTCGGGAAAACTGAACAAGTAGCGTTTTTCCAACTGACAGTTGAAGTGTGTGACAAGTTACAACTACAACTGCTCAGTCTCAACAAGTGTAGTCAATCATAGAAAAGTAATAATGTGATCTAACTGAGCACTAGTCCTTATTACAACACAGTTCAAGAAGTGTCTTTATCAGTCTTCTAGTATGCCATGGTCTCACTTGTAAGGACATAATGTCTCAGTTGTAAGGACATGGGTCTTCACAACTATTGAAAACTAGGTTACCAGAGTCCAGTTGTGTTGGGGGCCTTCCAGTTGGAGCAGAGTACACTGTCTTTAAACGCATCCTCCTTTGAAAAAGCAGTGATGATGGTCTCACCAAATAGTTCTGCTTTATATCTCAAAAACATGACCAATACAATTAGTTTCATTAGCCCTCTTTCTTTTTTCTTTCCTCCTTCGGTAATTCAGTCCTTTTGGCATCATTTTACTACCAAAGAACCTAGCAGGTACAAAATATTTATCCGTCAACATTCTTTGAAAGATTTCTCTCCCGTTCCATGCACTTCCATAGAACATATATACAGGTTTATACAAATAATATACATGATCAAATTAGAGCAAACTGTATACATAGAAAATACAGGTTCTTTGAGAGACAGCAGCTTAAAAATAAGCCCTGCAAAGCTTGCTGATTCAAGACTATTATCAAATACCGACACTCAACTACGTTGAATTTCTAAGGTACGTTATGGGCCTACTCTTACCTTGACGTTGGCAAAGTGTGGGTTGATGTTGTTGAGAATGTTGGCCTCAACCCTGGATGAGATGACATTACTGGGTGCATAGAGTGTAAGATACCCATAACAGAGCATGACGGTACACTTCACACGTTCTGTGTCTACTTCAGATTTATCCTGAAAGTTGGCAGACGGAAGAGTACCAGCGTCAGAATGAGACAATAATAAGTCAAATAACAAGTCAAATAACAAGTCAAATAATAAGTCAAATTATGTATGCTTTGTGAACAAGTAAAGAAATCTTCACTGTCCTTATAGTAGTATAAGAAGGATTTCTTCTTAATAGTTCAACTCTTGTCTCCTTAGTCAATTTCATGTTTCAACTGCCCAACCCTTTGCATCACAAACCCAACCAGCAACTTCAAAGCTGCAGCATTTCTGAGTTCAATTTGGCAAATTTTTCAAAACTTAAAGTAAGATTGTAACAGATCAATCAAAGACCCGTTCCTAGATTTTTCCCCCAGTATATATTAACGACAAATTAATTAATGATTCCATGCTCATGATTTCATTAAGGGAATGTATCTCTATTACATTTTCATCTTATCTATTTGGATTTAGAATTGCTTCCACACTTAGTAACAGTCGAATCTCTTCTGTCAGTGTAGAATGGAATATAACTTAGTTCTCTTCACATCTATCATGTCCTATGCAGTTTTACACACATGTAACTTCTTGCCTACATTAATTGTTTCCAACAAAATAGAAAATACCAGCAAAAATTTTCCCCCAAAATTAAAAAAAAAAAATGTAGCAATAAAAGGTATTGTGCAAGGAAAGAAAGCATAATGGAGCAAGTCTTTTATAGAATAGGAGGGTTTTCAAAGTAATGAAAAGTCAGAGAATCTATTATAATTAACATAGATGACAGAAGTGTTACAAAGACAAGGTAACATATGGTGCATTAACACTGCGATTTGTACATCAGAACCTTATTGGTACAGCTTACTATAAACATAGTTACAGCTCTACTACTCAATAATGGTGTACCTAAAAAACAGCTAGATAACATATAAAATGCCAAAATAATGTGGGAATCAGGTGATAATGTGGGAATCAGGTGATAATGTGGATATCAGGTGTTCTTTGCTATTAGCAGCTTCCATTCCACCAGTAAAAACCCTAATTGATGCAACTTACTATAAAACATAGCTACAGCTTCTATTCAAGTTACAAATGGAAGCCTAAATTATAAAGATAGAAAAACTATGGAAAAGAAAATATTACATAAGAAAATATATAATCCAAATTTTATTTGAAAGAAGATGTGTTTATTAGTTTACCTCACAGTCCATTCAGCAAGCATTTTGTGTTTCCCATATATTGCAAAAGTGTACAGGAATGTAAAGGATATTGATACAACGTTTCTCTATGCAAACTGTTTGCAGTTTGGGGATGAGGATAGGGAAGCATGGTGAGTATGAGCGAGGGAGGCTGAGAATGACAGGTTCAGCAGAGAGTTGTACCTCTCTCAGACATTCAGAACATATGAATTCCTTTACTTACATTATTTCATATCATGAAATAAAGGGTATACCTAAAAAACAGCTATATAACATATGAAATGCCAAAAATAATGTGGGAAACAGGTGGCTGAATTCTTTGCTATTAGCTGCTAGCATTCCACCAATGAAATAAGTTCAGTGCATATGCCACCAGTTTTGATGCTCACACAAACACTTCATACAGACAAACAAGCAATCACCTGGCAGTTCTTGTGTCGCTTTACAGATAATGACAATTTACCCAAATTTCAGACTGTGCTATTAGCCCACTCACAATTTCAGACTATGCTATAGGCCCACTCACAATTTCAGACTATGCTATAGGCCCACTCAAAATTTCAGACTATGCTATAGGCCCACTCAAAATTTCAGACTATGCTATAGGCCCACTCACAATTTCAGAATATGCTATAGGCCCACTCACAATTTCAGAATATGCTATAGGCCCACTCACAATTTCAGACTACGATATATGCCCACTCAAAATTTCAGACTATGCTATAGGCCCACTCACAATTCAGACTATGCTATAGGCCCACTCACAATTTCAGACTACGCTATAGGCCCACTCAAAATTTCAGACTATGCTTTAGGCCCACTGACAATTTCAGACTACGCTATAGGCCCACTCACAATTTCAGACTACGCTATAGGCCCACTCACAATTTCAGACTACGCTATAGGCCCACTCACAATTTCAGACTATGCTATAGGCCCACTCACACTTGTTTTTAAAGTTTATTGCAAATCCATTCTTGCATATTGACTTCTTTTCAAAAGCATGAAATTTACTCAAGGTACGAAGCGGAACTTTCGAGACACTTCACCTGACATCTAGATTAAAGTGACTAACAACAACTTTTGAGCTCAAGTATTTTTAAGCTGCAATTAAAGGTTTTAATATACTTCAAAGGTATTAACATAATTCAAGGTAACATATTAAAGCAATGATTTTATACTAAACAAATTACGCCCTTTGATACACATTTTAAATATAATCTGGTATATACAGCAGCAACTATGGAGACAATACAAGAACTAACCTACCACAACCCAAATGAGAGAGATACTCAGCACAAGAAGTTCAACCCATGTTGATTCATCAACACATATGTTGATTTATCCACACATACAGTATGTTGATTCATCAACACATATGTTGATTTATCCACACATATGTTGATTCATCCACACATGTGTTGATTCATCCACTCATATGTTGATTTATCCACACATACAGTATGTTGATTCATCAACACATATGTTGATTTATCCACACATACAGTATGTTGATTCATCAACACATATGTTGATTTATCCACACATATGTTGATTCATCCACACATGTGTTGATTCATCTACACATATGTTGATTCATCCACATATGTGTTGATTTAGCCACACATGTGTTGATTTATCCAAACATGTGTTGATATATCTACACATATGTTGATTTATCCACACATGTGTTGATTCATCCACACATGTGTTGATTCATCTACACATGTTGATTCATCCACACATGTAGATTCATCCACACATGTTGATTCGTCCACACATATGTTGATTTATCCACACATATGTTGATTCATCCGCACATATGTTGATTTATCCGCACATGTGTTGATTTATTCACACATATGTTGATTTATCCACACATGTTGATTTATCCACACATATGTTGATTCATCCACACATGTGTTGATTCATCTACACATATGTTGATTCATCCACATATGTGTTGATATATCTACACATATGTTGATTTATCCACACATGTGTTGATTCATCCACACATGTGTTGATTCATCTACACATGTTGATTCATCCACACATGTAGATTCATCCACACATATGTTGATTCGTCCACACATATGTTGATTTATCCACACATATGTTGATTCATCCGCACATATGTTGATTTATCCGCACATGTGTTGATTTATTCACACATATGTTGATTTATCCACACATCTGTTGATATATCCACACATATGTTGATTCATCCGCACATATGTTGATTTATCCGCACATGTGTTGATTTATTCACACATGTTGATTTATCCACCCATGTGTTGATTTATCCACACATATGTTGATTTATCCACACACGTGTTGATTTATCCACACACATTTTGAATTATCCACACATGTTAAAGGAAAAAACTACGTGTAGATTGGAAATAATCTGCTACGGTGTTTAGCTAAAAAGAGAAAGTCTTTCTACCATGTAAGTGACAACTGCTCAGGAGAGAGTGCATAATGCATATTCATGAGGTATTAATCCGTTCCTATGAGTATTGCCTTGCAGTTTGGTTGTGAACATTGCCCATGTTATTATATGTGGTTATGTCAGAGAGAGCTGAATAATGGCACCAGATGATTATTTGGATGAATTACCTTCCTGAAAGACCTTCTATTCGTCCCTACCTGTACTGAGTGAATAAAGACGCACATGTATGTATGGGTCACTGCTTAAATAACAGGACTATAGGTGCTATAGGTTAATATACATTGTAAATCAAATTATCTTGCCATTAGTAACATGTTGAAAGAACAGTGACTAACAGTCTTGCAATAGCCACGGTTCACATGCTTTTAAACAAATGACATTTTAGACTTATTGAAGACCAAAATATGTCTTATGGGTCACTATGGAGCCTACACATCTATGATGACATTATGTTAGGCTACCTGTAGTAAGCCTAACATTTGTAACATTTGCAAAGTGTAAACCAACCGCGTTTGTTAATTTTTTGGTGAGGGCAATGTTCAACGAGCCATGAACCATAAACATGATATACTTTAGTCTTCACACCACAGTTTTACTTGATACCGTCCATGCGGTCTCAGGCATGTCAAAGTTTTACTTGATGCCGTCCATGCGGTCTCAGGCATGTCAAAGTTTTACTAGATGCCGTCCAAGCCATCTCATGCATGTCCAATTTACTTGATGCCGTCCATGCCGTCTCATGCATGTCCAAAGTTTTACTTGATGCGGTCCATGCCGTCTCACGCGTGTCCAAAGTTTTACTTGATGCCGTCCATGCCGTCTCACGCATGTCCAAAGTTTTACTTGATGCCGTCCATGCCGTCTCACGCATGTCCAAAGTTTTACTTGATGCGGTCCATGCCGTCTCACGCATGTCCAAAGTTTTACTTGATGCCGTCCATGCCATCTCACGCATGTCCAAAGTTTTACTTGATGCCGTCCATGCCGTCTCACGCATGTCCAAAGTTTTACTTGATGCGGTCCATGCCGTCTCACGCATGTCCAAAGTTTTACTTGATGCCGTCCATGCCGTCTCACGCATGTCCAAAGTTTTACCTGATGCGGTCCATGCGGTCTCACGCATGTCCAAAGTTTTACTTGATGCGGTCCATGCCGTCTCACACATGTCCAAAGTTTTACTTGATGCAGTCCATGCCGTCTCACGCATGTCCAAAGTTTTACTTGATGCGGTCCATGCCGTCTCACGGCATGGCAAAGTTTTAATTTATACCGTCCATGCCGTCTCACGCATGTCCAAGTTTTACTAGATGCTATCCATGCGGTCTCAGGCATGTCCAAGTTTTACTTTATACGGTCCATGCTGTCTCATGCATGTCAAACGTTTAACTTTATACCGTTCACATCATATGAAGAAGTATTCAAATAAGGATTTTTTTCCTTCTCTCTCTTCCAGACAAAACATTAAAATTCAAAGTCTTTCAAAACCTACACAAGCGGTTTTCCATTTTCCTTCTTTTTCCAGACTGTGACTATTTTCCAGACGGCGTAGGAACCATGAATAGAAATGAAATAGAATTTGACTGTTACACTGTTATACTGTTATATTTGGAGCCGGCCTGTAGTTACTAAATAATGAATATATCTCCATAGTCTGATTTATGATATACTACAACCCAGTAAATGAGAATAATAATTCTCCCTTCAACACCCTCCTGTTACAAGGAATTACTACAGAATGAGCAGATCTTTAAGGCAGGCTACAAGACATTGCAGGATGTGAAGAAAGTTGCAATCTTAGGGGCAGGACTAGGCCAATGGATAAGAGATAAAAGAAGATATCTATCAAATTTAAGCACAAAAGTCGGGAGAGTTAATAGAAAGATAAAACTTTTAAACCATTTGAAACAAACTGTCAGAGTGAGCTATTTGTACATGAATCACACAATGACACATGAAACTCTTCTTCAGAGATAAATTCTATGGAGACATAAGATTCATGCAGAATCATGTCTATACCTACTTCAAAGGATCATGATAGGAATTAATTTACTCTGATATCTGATGACATGCTATAAATAACTGATTACTAGTGCAGACTGTAACTCAATTCTTTGTACATTTGTAACTTTGATGGTGTGCACTTGAGAAGACACACTACCATGTATACCACCTAATAAAGGACACTGTATCCCAGTGCCATGACACACTATCATGTAAACCACCTAATAAAGGACACATCCCAGTGCCAAGACACACTACCATGTATACCACCTAATAAAGGACACTGTATCCCAGTGCCATGACACACTACCATGTATACCACCTAATAAAGGACACTGTATCCCAGTGCCATGACACACTATCATGTATACCACCTAATAAAGGACACTGTATCCCAGTGTCATTTGACACAAAATACAAAAAGGGATGACAAAGAATTGATTCAATATTCATTGTCACCACGGTACAATGAAATAAGCTCAATTTCAGAGCACAGAACAAAATAATATTCTACAAATATATTTCAGTCTTTGCACTTTCAAAATGTATTTCTTTACTAAGAGTTTCCATTGTTAACTGATAGAATTTTAGTGTCACTTGAATAATTGCCTACAGCCATCCTTTTACAGAATGTATTATGTATTGACTACTAAACAAGGCAAACCTCACAACAGTATCCAACATACTGTTTTCATCCGTTAAGTTAGCATAAAAGAGGACAGAAATTTCTACTGATGTTTGGAAGAGGCTGAAAGTTCAAACTACTGAAAGTTCCTCCCAAGAAAATGAACGACTTCTTTTTATTAGCTTACCTTGACCAATGGAGGGGTCTATATATAGCAAACAATGCGGGAAAGAAAAATTCTCATGAAACAAATGTTTTCCTTTAAATATCTTGTTTCCAGAGAAGTAAAGGGAAATATGGATATGATTTGACAAAGTGACATTCATGCAGACATTTGAGAATATTAAAATGACACTTGCCACTTTTCCTGCAATCATAATGCACAGCCCAGACTATTACATGCCAAACATGTTAGACTAGTCTTACTACAGACATGTCTACTATGCAAGTGCTGTAGGCCTAGGGTATCTAGATTTCTTTTAAAGGTAACTATCATATATCTTTACAAGAAATACACTGTACAGTGATATTACACTGGTCAAGAAATAAATCATAGTTGAGAAAATGGTTGTGTAATATCTTACAATCAGTCAAATGAAATATTACTGAACTACACATCTAGTCTGTTGTAATAACATCACCAATATGTCTTACTAATATCTATAGAAAGCACTGAACTTTAAAAACATTACTTCCAGGGGTAGTATGAACTGAAGGTAGCTGCTAAAGTGCAGACTAAACATTCCTTTGTTCATGTCATATTGTTCTGTTTCCTCAATATAATTATCACTATATTTTATTAACAACTGTATGTACTCTCAATGTTACAGCTAACACTTTTAAGCAACAAACTGGAGCAAGCTGATACACACAGTAGAGCTACAATGAGCTTCCTCTTACATATTGAAATGGGCTGCAAATAGAGAATCTTTGTAAGCGATGAGCTCAATTTGTGTTTCTTTCCTTTTTTTGTGGGGGAGGGAAGAGGAGGTGGGGGGTTGAGTCATACAGATAGTTTCATTAGACAATGTCTGCATAAACACTGATAATTCAGTCCATTACAAAAGAACTTCTGGCAATATTCTAGCATATTTTTTAGTCATATTCTAGAACTTGTAGCATTAACAAATTTCAGGTCAAGAAATGTCACAACCCTGGAAGTAGGCATTAACTATATGACATCAGGACAGTCACTCTATGAACTAGCTGGATCAGACAGCATAATGGACGTTAACGTGAGGGTGGCATGAATTATATGACATCAGGACAGTCGCTCTATGATCTAGCTGGATCAGACAGCATAAAGGACGTTAACGTGAGGGCGGCATGAACTATATGACATCCGGACAGTCGCTCTATGATCTAGCTGGATCAGACAGCATAAAGGACGTTAACGTGAGGGCGGCATGAACTATATGACATCAGGACAGTCGCTCTATGTTCTAGCTGGATCAGACAGCATAAAGGATGTTAACGTGAGGGCGGCATGAACTATATGACATCAGGACAGTCGCTCTATGATCTAGCTGGATCAGACAGCATAAAGGACCTAAGAGTGAGGGTGCCATGACCTATATGACATCAGGACAGTCACTGTATGATCTAGCTGGATCAGACAGCATAAAGGACGTTAACGTGAGGGCAGCATGAATTATATGACATCAGGACAGTCGCTCTATGATCTAGCTGGATCAGACAGCATACAGGACGTTAACGTGAGGGCGGCATGAATTATATGACATCAGGACAGTCGCTCTATGATCTAGCTGGATCAGACAGCATAAAGGACGTTAACGTGAGGGCGGCATGAACTATATGACATCAGGACAGTCGCTCTATGATCTAGCTGGATCAGACAGCATAAAGGACGTTAACGTGAGGGCGGCATGAACTATATGACATCAGGACAGTCGCTCTATGATCTAGCTGGATCAGACAGCATCAAGGACGTTAACGTGAGGGCGGCATGAACTATATGACATCAGGACAGTCGCTCTATGATCTAGCTGGATCAGACACCATAAAGGACGTTAACGTGAGGGCGGCATAAACTATATGACATCAGGACTGTCGCTCTATGATCTAGCTGGATCAGACAGCATAAAGGACTTAAGAGTGAGGGCGCCATGACCTATATGACATCAGGACAGTCACTGTATGATCCAGCTGGATCAGACCACATACAGGACCTTAGAGTGAGGGTGGCAAAATAAATTCCCAACCTACCTTAACCAATCCAAAGAAACCAGATGATTTACGGGTCATTTGTTTCTTGGTAATGTCTTCCAGCTTGGCGAGGGCTTGGTCCAAATGAGAAGAGGCACAGAATCCTAGTCCTACTGCACAACCCTGCACATAAAAGCAGAAATTTGTTACTGACAAATGCAGAATTCGACCTTAATAAAGGGAGGGAGAGGGGGGGGGGGGAGGGGTGACGCAAGCTCCCAGAATTGAGTAGGTTCCATGACTACGGGTTGAAACAGCACATTTTCTAAGATTATGTACTCCTACAACATAACAGTCTTCCAATTTTAATAAATAATGGCATACAAATTCATTACAGTAAAACAGCCTGATGCTTTCTCTGGGTTGTATTATTTGATCCCTACCTCCCTGAGGCTCACTAATGGGCTTCACATATCACACCCTTAAAGATCTGATAAAGTTTTCCTCGTGGTTGTATTATTTGATCCCTAGCTACCTGACGCTCTCTGGTGGGTTTTACATATTTCGATCTGATAAAGTTTTCTCATGGTTTTATCATTTGATCCCAACCTCCCTAAAGGCCTCTGGTGGGCTTTACATATTTCGATCTGATAAAGTTTTCTCTGGTTGTATTATTTGATCCCTAGCTCCCTGAGACTCTCTGGTGGGCTTTACATATTTCGATCTGATAAAGTTTTGTCGTGGTTTTATCATTTGATTCCAACCTCCCTAAAGGCCTCTGGTGGGCTTTACATATTTTGATCTGATAAAGTTTTCCTCGTGGTTGTATTATTTGATCCCTACCTCCCTGAGGCTCACTAATGGGCTTTCACATATCACACCCTTAAAGATCTGATAAAGTTTTCCTCGTGGTTGTATTATTTGATCCCTAGCTACCTGACGCTCTCTGGTGGGTTTTACATATTTCGATCTGATA
>JAIPMN010003042.1:0-21027 GCA_020650975.1 Apostichopus californicus | reverse complement strand
CCTACAAACCCAAACAACCTTCGAACATTCTAGGTGGAATTATATACATTGTACCTTGTCAAGTGAACAAGGCAATTGTTAGTCTAACATGTTCCCGTTTCAAATCAAATGTCCCAAGTTTTCATATTTAGATGTAAAAGAATATATAGAACTTCCATTTCACCTCACACGACGACGCACGCTATGAATGCATTCAACTGATTATCAGTTTGTCTATCGAATATCTTTGCAATAAAAACCTCAAACTGATAATTTTTTCTAACTTAGCGATAAAAGAGAATGGCACACCAATGCCCCTTACCCCCCCCCCTCCACCATCAGGTCATACATTTGTGCTAGCTATACTACTCCATTAAAAATACATATAGTGGTCGACATATACATCTGTATATCTACTTACGAGAAAAACCTGGTTGAGACGGCGGTGGATAGGCAAACGTACTATTAGGAGGCGGATAAGGTGCGGCAGTAGGCATGGCAGTCGGCATGGCAGGTGGCATGGCAGGTGGCATGGCAGTTGGTGGACTGTACGGCGGGGGTTCAGCGGACGCAGTATTCTCTGGATCACCTGGTTTAATCTCTGCCATGCTGACTAGTCTCTTTGAAAACCCAGTAAAATAATAGAAACAACTCAAATACGAAAAATATTAATTGAGAAATAAGGATAGAAATCAGTATTCCAATTATATTGGCTGAACACAACACAAGACTTGAATTTATAACAATATTGCAAATAACCAATAAACAGGGTGATTCTCACTGATGCAATGTTCTGCATAGAAATGGCTTGGCTCAGATTTGCCCTGAATTTTTTTTTGTTTTTGATAAGTCCTGTATATCAATATAATGAAGATTGTATTTGTTTTTTTACCGTGTAAAGGCGAAAATGCAAGCGACGGGACTTTTCATAGAATTATGTACGTAAGTAGAGGGACAAAGTCCATTCTGTGATATCAGTGACTGGTACTGCTATCTTCGACACAGTTTAATGATTAACTTCCTGTTGATGAACTGACCAGCCTTTTGGGTTGATATAGTGTTAAGAATTAAGCATTATGCATAACTGTCTCTTCTTTTAATCGAATTGTAAAATGAATGAACCAAAGCGAAACTTTTCACTGAGTGAAGAGTGGGTGTATCTATACTAGTTAATGATTCACCCCATATTTAATATAAACGATCACCGCTGTTGTTGATTACATCCTTTCCTAACGAATTTACACAGAGATGAAGTTTTACATGCATTCATATACGAGTCCAGTCACGTTCGCGTCCGTCTAAATGGATCCCACGATTGTAACCTATGACTACAAGACGGCTAGTACGCATGCTCGCGTGCAGCATCACTGTATGATGCTTCACTTTATGAAACGAAGATTGTAAATGACGTCATTTGTGAATGTCACGATTGCGCAACAAACATTGAAATAAAGCCGCATTCGCTATATGTGTAGCGAGATTGTATTGTATGGTAGGGAGGAAGCGGTTAAACAGCATATATACCGGAAGATTTTCATCTAAGCCATGATTAATTATGTAATTTTGTTTCACTAAATCTTCATAAATTTTCTTTCAAGTTAAAATAATGAAAAAAAAAAATTCTCTCGACATTTGTTCGTGCAGTGTTCGTTTTGCGCACTCATGCAATTAAAAGATAGACAAACCCGACCAAAAAGGGGGTACCAGGATTTCAAAGAAGGGTGTGGCCCCGGGGTCGTTGAAGCCAACTGCTATGTGAGCGGTGTGGGGTGATATTCCACCTAAAATGGAGGTTATATAGGCTCCAATACACTGACTGTCCAGAAACCGTATTAAGGTCAGGCGGTGTCATTTCTGTTGCCCACTCTTGGCTTTGGACAACCTAACGTAAGGCTATCCTAAACACGGTAGCCTCCAGTTCCTTTAAGATACCAGTGTAACATTGCAAATGCAAATAAATTCAAAACCCATAGCCTTTTAAACTGCAATGCAGAATTGCTTTGCTGCCATACTTTCTCCTAAAATCCGACCGTTATTTTCTAAAGAAAGGCCTATGTCAAACTAATGTAGTCTGGGCTAATCTCAGCAGTTTAACCTATAACATGCTAAGGGATAATTAACCGAGAGGGGTGAATTTAACCACAAACATTATGCACATTTATCCCTCGACCTTTAAACCTACAGTGTTACCAGCTCTAGTTCGGACTTAACGTCGGCTTTCAAAACGCCGGAAAAGAGAGGGTGAGGTCGCAAAGATCACGTCCTAAATCTTCGATACGCAACTTCATCGAAAATAAAACTCCGAATCACTCTTTTTTACCTATCCGTTTCGAAAATTCTCATAAATTATCATTTGCGATTGAGCTTTTATACATTGTACTTTCACTTTAAATACCCTCAAAAAACGACTTGATATTCTCTGATTGGCCGATTCATTAAATACGTCACTGGGCGATGTTCTATTGTCTCGGTCATACGAGCATGACTTTTCACAATACCTGTCGTTGAATATTCATGATTGTAAATAAGTTTTATTGTTTAACTTAGATCGAACATTACGTATCTCTTCCTCCTTACGCACCGGTATATAAGTCGGTTCATACTGTAAATATATGGCAGACGATAGATGTAAACGAACCATATATATGGTAAAATATATCTTCATCGCACATTGTTATTTATGCTTATCCGAGAATTTGTTGAACGTTTATAGCACATCTTATACTGCTAATCGCAACTATTTATATATCTTTCACTGCTTCGTCGAAAAATTCGTTGGATTTACCTTTCAGTAGTTTCACGTTTATTTTTGGTATTAAATACCCTCCCGCTTACCCTAAACGGTCCATCAGTTATTATAAGTTCGACAGTAACGTCTTTACAGTGAATAGCTAAGTTGTCTTCATTTTGACTGCTGGACTAAAACTAGAACAGATAACCTGCTGTAGTTTCTTCTCAACGTTTCATGAACTATTTCTAGTAACGCAATAAGAAAAATAAAGATAGCGTAACTCAATTTCTGTATAAATAGACATATTTTTACTTAAGTTATCCAAACAGGACTTGATATTTTCTGATTGGCCTGTTGTTAAAATACGTCACTGGGCATTGTCGTATTGTCTCGGTCATGCAAGAATGACTTTTCACAAAACGTATCGTTGAATATTCATGAATGTAAATTAGTTTTATTGTTAAACTGATATCAAACATCGCGTATCTCGTCCTCCTGACGCACCGGTATATAAAGGAATTTGAATGGTCTGATCTTTTCATCAAGTTGTAAATGTTTTCCAGTTAAAAGATTAACAAAGTAGCAACTGAATTCATTTCCACAATAAAAGGTTGTATACACCAGCATGTTTTGTATGCATCTACTCAAACCTTTTTATTTGTGTTAATAGAAACAAAAATGCCTGCAAAACTTTGCCGCACATTTACAAGACAAAATAATGACAGTAGCCTCGTATATATATACCTCCAATGATATGCCTCTGTATTAACATCTTGTGCGAAAAATATCAAAACTGTACAATGGATCATGTACTGAATAGATAAAAAATATGATATGTCTTTTAAAATAAGACATGGAAGTTGCAGAACATATTAAAAACAACTTATGACACTTTACTTGTGATAAAATTTTCATCAACTATTATTTACTTTGTGTCAATTCATATTGGAAGACCACAATAATATTTGTCTTTTAATCTAGCAATTTCTCTCCTCTCCATAACATATGAAAATTAAGTGCTATGTACATTATGCTAACTAACTCTCTTTCAAAACTAGAAAAAGCCAAAATTATGTCGATTATACTAATCAATTTCTCATAATTATATTCATTTGCACATTCTTTCCTTGCAAAAGTGGTTAATCTTGTAAAGTTTTAAAAGAATCTGTTTTATTTAATTCAACTTTGTGTAAGTTTTTAACCATTCTGAACTAGCCAAATGAAATTTCCCTATAAATAAATCCCACCCTTATCTACTATGTAATCAATTCGGTGGTTCTAACCATTTTGGTTTTCCTTGATTGGTGAATATTATCCACTGATTCTTAATTGAAACGAATTTTGTGTCCCACACAATTAATGTTACATAATTTATTCTTTCATTTCTTTGCAGCTAATACCTGATCTCATCGTTCCTTGTACCTTGTGTTGTAACAGACAATGTCTTATGGCACCATATCTCTCCTCTCTATCATTGAGTATGGTAGCACCAGATTGTGAAGACAGGACAATACAGTCAACATGATGAAAGCAGCACCTGACTACCACACCAAGGTGAGAAGAACTTCATCTCAATCTTAGCTCTAGCTTGGGACCTAGACATGGTACAGTAATATGGGCAACAGATGGAGTTCCATAAGCATCAGCATCATCATAGTGCAAAGCTTTAGTAGGTTACTTTCTATTGTTCATTCTGGTTTTTTTGTTCATTTCATTTTGTTACAAATTGTCTTAATGGCATTCTCAAGGGCCATTTCTGTACCAACATTGTTTCACACATTACAAGTAGCCCTTAATACAAACATTAGTACTGGTTTTGTAATACAAATAATAGCTTGACTTGACATTTCCACTTGCCCCATCCCCCCCCCATGCATGCCCCTACCCCCTTAAGGAGCCCATCCTCTCCTGCCTAAGGAGCTCCCCATCAGAGGGATGGGAATGCTAAAGGTGGAGGCATGTTGCTTAACATGAAAAAAAATCATAGTGTAAGGAGTTACATTAATCAAGTGCTTTTATGGTGAAAAACCAACTTGCACATACAACAACAAAAATATACTAACCTGAACCATCTCACAGTCACACACACAGTACAATAATTTAGAATAATTAGTAAGTCTCCTTACCACAAATATAAACTATACAAGTTGAAATGTTTTAGTCAAGCCACCATTTTCCTTCTTCTGATTAAAAGCATTGAAGACTCGCGCACAAAGAAACGTCTGATGCGGGTAATCTGACCTAGTTTCTAATGAGGTGTTACAGAAGTGTTAAACACCACCATCGATCCCAGAAAAAAAACACACAACTTGCTACCGTCAGTAATTAGACACTAGTGTACAGTCAGTACATGCAGCTACGGTCAGTATCCACAACACAGTGTACATAGCAGCGATGGACATCTCAGGTCTATGATAAAAGATAACAAGGTATCACGTTTCATTATTGTGTGCATTTTGTAGCAACACGAAATAACTTCACTTGCAAGCAACTTTTTCAGATGGCGGCACACGGTTTGGGGCGAGTCTTCAATGCCTTTAAAGACCTAACTGCAATGGTCAAGTCAGTCTGTTTGTAAACCAAACCCTCTTATGGTTATGTTGTCTCAAACTTACCAGCAGCACAGAGGAAGAATTCTTACAAGTTCAAATACCAAAATTAGTCAAATAAAATTCCACTAGAATATAAATGAATCAAACAGCACATTTGACTACAAAAATATGGGAATGTTCCAGCAGCACAGAGGAAGAATTCTTACAAGTCAAATACCAAAATTAGTCAAACAAAATTCCACTAGAATATTAAACGAATCTAAACAGCACACTTTACTACAAAAATATGGAAATGTTCATAAAACAAGGCTGAATTTTTAGGTGGTAAATGAGTACCACTGACATTTAAGTGAAGATTAAGTAAATCCTAGCACAAATCTATATTTAATGATGATATTTAACATTCATTGCAATGCTATTATTTCGAGTAGGAGGCGCACACCTCTGAACGGAAAATGTAGGTCTTACTTAACGAAGTTGACGAATAAATCGATAGTGTTACAGAACACTTCATGGCAAGTCTCCATCTCATCAAAATGCAAGCGAAATTGCAATAACTGAATCTATTGGTGCAAACAGTTCTTCCATCGCTGAAGGGCTACAAAACAGACTGCTGCTGACGCGATATAATACACTCAGACATCCTCTACTTATAACATCTCTCTAATGCAAGGCAAAATTTATGCAATGTTTTAGAATTAGCATGATCCATAGCTAAGTCGGTGTTATTTCATGCTCAAGTTTGACCTCACTTATATAAAATAAGTATATGTTTTTTATTCATAAGAATATTTCAAATGTGTTCGTTGCCAATCTTCCCAAAAAGAAGTCTTCTCCTAATTCAATGGACACAATTGCTCTTGTTTCACATTTTTGTCACATTTTGTCACATTTGTGTCACGTTTTGTCCTACACACAAACTGTCTCCGTGCTGTACCTTGCACGGTGTTTGGTCCTAACCGAAAGATGCACCGCAATTCCTGCACGTCTTGACTTTCATGGCTAGACAGCAGAGAATTCCCAACGGGAAAAGGAAGAGAGCTAGAAAGATTCCTGCTAGTGTGTATTGATCTTCCAGATAACCCACTCTGCATGCTGGGCACCCACCGACTACCACCACGTTGGTGACCCTGCAAGGGACCCCCGGCTGGGACTGCGGAAGCGGCTGGTAGCCTTGTTGATAGCCACTGCCTACAAACTGACTGTTTGGTGGAAAATCTGTCGACCGGGAAAGAAATATCCAAACTATTGAATTAGAACCAGTCTCCGAAAGAAAAAATGACAATGAAAGAGGTGAACACAAGGCGGTGACCATTTGCTTTCAGGCCATAGAAATTACTTGTGGTCAACTCGTTAGTTACAGGGCGGCAGGGGTTCTGATTATGTGTATGATATGGCTTTGGACAGAGTGATGCAAATGTATAGCGCAACGCAACAGTGTTACGTTACAACAATATTAGCATCTCAACAGTCTTACAATATTATTGAAATTATTGTCTGATGGCGAAACTGAACAACCTATTTCTACATGACCTTTCATTGTAAAAAGATACAAATTTTAAAAGATTTTTTTTATTTATTGTGCCTACAAAATTGGAAGTGTTTGTACCTAACAGCAAAGCAGGTGTGAAGATGCACACTAATAGGAATGTTTTGTGTTATCTTTCACTCCATGGTTACTTTTAACCTTAGGTTAGGTATGGTGTCCAATTTTCAAGACAACGGTTGTAAAGCTCATAAAATATCAATATATATGGGTATATCCATTTTCCCAATCCATTTATCCACTTTGTACTGCTTATGCAAAGTCTGCAGAAAACCAAAACAGTTTGTGACATTGTGCATCTATGATATGACATCACCCTTGTTTGCTTCAAGTTAACTTTTGCTACATGTTTAACATTTCAGAGGAACACAAGTATTAGCATGTGGGGGTAATGAATGACAAGTTCACCACAATGTTTAGACTATATTTCCCTTTACATAGCAAATATATAAATCTGAATTAGTCATTTTAATCTGGCAACAACAGAGTGAATGGCATAATCACAGGACTTTATCCAACTTAGAGGAATAGAACATGAATGTCATGTAGTATGTTTTCTTTCCAATTGATTACAAAAAATATCACTAGTAGAATTCAAGAAGTAGATTGTGATGGACATTTCTGTTGCCAGTCACTTACTGCCTTGACCCTGCACTTGAGTGGTCTGACTGTACGTCGGTGGTGGTTGTGAGGTGCCATAGCCTGCATTTGGAGCATATGGAGGGGGTTGTTCCCCTGGCTTTTGTGTCATTATGGGTGAAAAGAGGGAATTCGACAGTACTGTGATGAAGGTGATATGGTGGTCAAACTGAAATATAAAATATAAAAATATTCAAGTTTGTTAACATTACTTGGCTGCATAATTCAAAGGCTTATATTTTCTGTGATGTTTTATATGATTAATTAAAGTACTTTGAGTGATGAACGCTTTGATGATTGTCAAAGGTCATTAACATATTTAAACCCTCTCCCTCCCCTTAGCTACTGTACCTGTCCCTATACTTTAGTGCTTCCGCTATCTGGCTCATAGATATAGAAAAAAACAGACTAGACTGGTAGATGTCTATCAGGAGATGATCAAAAGTGTTTATTACCTTGGTGGGTCAGTCATGTGTTGTATTCTGCAGTACTTAGCAAAAAACTCATATCCCATGTATGTGCATTGTATGTACAACTACTATCACCATTGCATAGCTGCAACTGCTGGCAAAACCCACTGCATTAGGTAAGTGGTATACTTGTGAATGTTTACCACAATGTTCCAATGTGTCGGTATCCTTTCAATAATCAAACAACTGGTTATGATCAAACGTACCATATCAGGACTGTACAAACAGTACATAACTGCAGTACTGCACCAACATCAAATGAAACGATTCACTAATTTCACTGTTCCTTAGCAACACAAATCTAAACACTGTGTGTGTAGTCATACATATAATTACATCATGATACTCAAGCCTGATGAAAGTAAATCTCAATTCTCAACCACTGTCATCATCCAAACCTCAGCAATTAGACCAAAATGTACTCAAATGTGTGTTGCAATTTCTATCGCTGCAAGTTAATGCAGAGTTAGGTGTAGGGCCCCTGCTGGGCTGATGTAAAATTCATCAGTTGATTTAGTAGGACTAGCCTAGTTTCAGTGTCAGTTGCCTATAGTATGGCTTCCAATGATTAATGAACATGCCACATGATGCTTCATGGACAGTATGTTATTCTCATGTGAACTGTTATAAACGATAGCTGTTCATAGGCCTAACAGAGTCATCAGATCTAGGTATGAGGCCTTACTTAGCCATAACTGTTGAGAAACAGTGGGCTACCATTGTATTAGTAAAATATCATACTTCATAGTACTTAAATCATAGAGCTTTAGTGCAGTCACAGTTGCGCCTAGCTTAACTTGAGCCTTTACTTTAGGCAAGTCGAATGCAGTAGGCTATGAATGATAGATTACAGTAGTAATACTAAGAATAAGTATTCTCACGTTTGACCTATTATTCTCGTACAAGATCAATCAGCAAACATGAAACCGTCGAAATGAGCAACACATAATGACTTTCTTTGATATACAGCAGTCACGTATCTATAGCTAGTAGTATAGACGCTACCAGGACAAATTTACGGTGGTTGTCGTTGGGTACTGTTTCGCAGGATATTGTGTCATGGGATCTATATGATATAAGCTTTCGAACACCGGTCAGCTAAAAATAAACATTATTATACATAGACAGTTCAATTTATGGCGTGCCGTTTTAAACTTTATATAATTGTCGCTAAACTAGTACCGTGTGACCATATTTCCATTGATGTTGTTGGCATGCATGGTACGATATACCTTGTACAATGAAACAACATGCCGGAGACTGTAATGTAACTGTCAGTAGTTTGTTCTAGTACTAGAAGAGGCACCAAACAACCTATTTTTTGTTCTTCCATGCATCAAATCTGCCTGAGAAAATAATGAATTCCGTAACATCGTGTGTTTTCAAGTCGGTGTCTATTCGTACCGCTCTCAGTTGGTAAGAATGTTCACAGACGTGTTACTCGGTACTGGTCAGTCTAGGCCTATAGCCTAACTGTTAGTGTTAGGTCCACGCTGTGCCTATTGAAGCCAGACTATCCTTGGTCTAGGACTGTATACTACAGTAGCATGGACACTTCGAATTCCGGACACCTAAGCCTTAAAACACCCCAAAACTATATCTTCTGGTATAAATCACCTGAAAATATACTTGATATGGTGGGAGAAGTGTGTTATATTACGATACACGGCCAAACTTTCTTTCCTGCAAACTGTTTTCACGTTGTATTCCAAGAAGATTCTTGTGATTGTGGAACTGGTATTTCTTTGCTAGAGTATTGCAAATTTTCGGACACACAGTCCCACAGTGTGGCGCTGGTGATAAAATTGGTGGCGCAGTTGCTCTTTCAGTAATTATAAGAGACTTCATAGATCTCCGTCATTTTATTGACAAATATGTAAGTATTTACTTGCACACGGGTCATTTTGGAGAGAAAATAACTGTAGCTTTGTACTTTTTGGTGAAATTTTTTTGGTGAAATTTGGCTCTTCCTGTAGGTTGTCATGGTGAAATCGTGTATTTCTTAGGGGTGTCCGAAATTCGTAGGTGTCCGAAATTCGCAATACTGACTATACTTGCAGTGGTACGGTAATGCATATTTAGCCCAATTATGACACACTTAAAGACTGTTAACTCATTGTTGAAATATGGTTTGAGTTATAATTTCACGTTCAGAAGGTCCCTTTTTCGGGTGGAGTTGTGAAGTCGCAGTCAAGTTGTTTAGCCTAGGCTACCTCCAATATGACTCAGTTGGAGTCTGAACTCCGATTCCAGTAATTCTTCCCATAATGATGATTAAAGCCCCACTGCTACTTCAACTCCAGGAAAAAATATATTGTGAGGAAGATATGTTGTTCTCAAAAGCATGTATGAACTAGCCTAGTAATAATAACTTACTTACTGTGACACTTCGACTCCAGCAAGAAAAAAAAAAAGAAGAGATGTTAGGAGCTTAGCCTAGGCTTACTGTTAGTGGGGTATTCTATCATTACTCCATTTTCTAATGTCTTAATATCAAGCCTTTGCAATATGTTGCCAACATGCTTATTTACATTTTTTGCATTGTGAATTCTTTTTATGAAATTCTGGGCAATAGATGTGATAGTATCATTACACAAAATGGTTTTCATGCAGTCTACTTGAAATGAGCACAAAGCGCTCATAAATACATTAAGAGACTTGCTAGCACATGTCAAGTTTGGCTTACTTTCTGTTGCTATGGTAAACTCATGAAATTCTAAAAGTGCATTATACTTGTATGATTGTACTTAGCCTAGGTTAGTAGTAAGTAAACTGAAGAAGGCAATCAATAGTTGAGGGAGGGGGGGGGGGAGTGGAGGTAAACTTCGTGTTTGAGCATGTCTTGGAATTTTTACAGCTGGCCTCAGTATCACACAAATTGTTTTCCCACAAAATGAGATGACACCCGTTGGTCGCTACATAAATACAGGATTGGGCTAAGTCCGACCATTGACACTGAGTTAGCCCTAATCACTAGCTATGCCAAGTTGTATTTATTAACATAGAAGAGAAGTTATTGCATCTTAGATTTGCATCTTAATTGCATTTGCATCTTAACAATGCATTTGTTAACATTGCATTAGCATCTTAACATTGTTACAAGGGTGAGACATTTTCTTTTTGCTTTGGACATAGACTAGACACCCCTAACACTGCAGTAAGGCTTTTTTGATAAGTGTATGGCATTAAAACCACAAGCAGTGAAGCAGTTGCATCTATTTTATCTATGGATTTGTAGAGTAGAAGTAATGATACATTTACAACAGAAATACAAATATTCATAAACATATTCGAGTTGAACACATATATTGCAGAACATTGACGTTTTGTCATAGAACCATGATATTCTTGGTGGAGCCCATAATTGTGTGGTTGTATTAATTCTTACTGTAATTTTCAGGGTGGATTCACATTTGGCAATTTACAATGATTATTAATATTGGAGTTGCATTGGAGAAGTTAAACACTCTAGTTACTGGAAAAAGAGGCCTTCTAAAAGGCTGGGAACTCTCAATCGTTTAATTTGTTTGATGCGGTGATTTTTCGTAGCACATGATATATAATGCTACATGTTCAAATATCATATTGTTTCCATTTCCTCGATCAGATAATTTTTTTCAGGATTTAATTCTTTTTTTATGAGCAAGTCAGTTTAGTGTTGGACTTAAAAAATACATTTTGACCTTTGTGAGTTGTTGTCAAAGTGTTCTGCATTTTCAGCCATGAATTTGCTGCAGCTACCACTATTATATGGCTTAATATGGAACAAAGTGAATATCGTCATTAATGCAGTGCCCTACAGTAATGTAAAATATTATCCAAAGAAGGCAAGTTGTGTACATTACACAAATGCAATGATATGTTACAGCCGTATTATTTGTCTTTTTTGAGAAACACAGTTGGATAGAATTTTTAAACCAAATTGTGAACTATAATTAACCTCTGCTTATGAAACGTCAGGCCAACTTACTTTTACACATTCTCTTACACAGGCTCTCTAGTGGATAAGCAGTTTGCTAACACTTTTATTTTATTTTGATCTCTGCTTATGTTCTTAGTGTTTGCAGAAGACAAAGATACCACAATCAACTGATGAGGCAGCAGTCTGTACGATCTCTTTCTGCATCGCCTGAGGAGAAAGTCATCCCACCACCCACTCCGGACAATCAACCTAAACATTATCCAGAGCATATTAAAAGCATCGTTGACCAAATAGCTGGCCTGACCCTTATAGAAGTCGCTGACCTCAATCAATTACTGAAAGTGAGTTGTATTGCAAAGAATTTAGTCGAACTAAAAAAACTTGTGGTAGAAGTCCAAAATGTAACTTTAGGAATCCGGGTTGGCGGACATATAAATATTGATTTAAATCTCTCTTAACTTTGTTTATTACTTACAGAATTTGTACGTAACTTCCCAGTTTTAAGCAAAGATTTTTTAATATTTCTGACAATGCACATAGCCGAACTATACACGTGATGTAATATGAGGCATCTATGAATGGGATGGGTACAATATTGTACATACAGTAGTATCAGGTTTTAAAGGATGCATTTGAGGTACAAAATTACGTATGTTGTAGACAACTACCATCGATCCAAGTTCTATTTCTATGGCACGTTTTAAGAAATGAAGCTCTAGAAACAAGTGACTGGACTATATATCCTAAAATACAGACCATTTAGGTCAGTTACTAAGATGCAGACCAAACTTAAACGGAGAACGTAAGGTTCGAAAGACCATATCTTGGTTGTCAACCTAAAAATTGAAGTTTATGAAATGAGAGATTAAAATTATGGCATGTACTGAGGAGTTCATGTCATCATCAGCTTAGCCTTAAAGGAGTGTTCTCCAGATTTAGCATATTTCTGTTGACTGTTGTACTCAAGAAATACTCAGTAAAGTTGTCATTCGACTGTTTTATGATCGTCAGTTAGCAGTTAAAAGGTTTAGGGTTCTTGTATTTTTAAATGATGAAAAAGAAATAGTACGCTGTATTTTAGACAATGGTACTTGGTACCTCAAGTACTCGGCTAAAAGTACTTGACTATATCGCTGGTTCTGTTGCTCATTTGACGATACAAGAACATGTTTTGGTTATTAGAGTTTATAAAACAATGGATTTAACCTTTAGGTCTGCACTGAGCAGCAGAAGTCATTATCAATTCCTCCCTGATGGAGCATTCCAGTGATTTAGCATTAATTATTAATGCGTTATTTTTAGCATTCCATTGTCACTTACATATCAGTAACTTGCAATTGATGAAAGAGAGATTACTCTCATAGAATGTTTACTCGGCGAACTCTAACTAATCCTTTTTTCGAGTTTTGTTCTCCCAAATAATTAAGCATGCAAACCACGCCTTTCTCATTCATATTACTGTAAGCTCAACTAATCATATCATTTCTATTTCGTCTATATTGCATGTAGTCAAGTATATTAGAACGTTCTTACGTACAGTATTAGTGTAATAGTGTATTAATAAAGGTAGTTGGTGTATTAGTTGTCCGTAGTGAATGAAACAAACCAATCATGACAAATAAATTTCACTAACTAGGTAAAACTACAGTAACATTAACGTTTTGTCAATTTGACCAATCAGTCTCCAGGACTGGTTATTCTCTTCCAAGTCTGAAATAATAAGAGCTTGGTTCTTTCCGTAAACTGTGATGGTTTTAGTCGTGATTCCTTCGTTTATCTTGCAAATTTTGTAAAGTTAAGTTTTATTTTATACTTTAAAGGATTTCCTTTTGAATTTGACAGCCAGTTAGTGTTACTAAGTAAATGGATTTTCATTGCAATATGCAACTCAATTGTATAATGTTTGTATAGGACTTCACTATATTATGCACTGTACTGTCTACACACACCTTCATGTATGTTGTGTATGTTCGCATACTGGTACTTTAGATGGGACAGAGTAATCCAGGAATTTGCTGAGGCGACCCAACCCGACCTTTCTGCACGAAATGCATATGTAATAGTAAGAATATTTATAGGCGCGGCTTACCGTTGGATAATAAACCACTTAACTGATGAAATGGACTACTCTTTTCATGCCAAATATGTTTGGTACATGTTTGGAGTAGCATGCAGTAAGGATCACAATTAATGGTATGTAGACGTCACTTTGGGATGATATTTCAACTCAAATTGTTCTTTTTGTCTAAAGTCATCCTTTCCGTTTCCATGGTTATTCATCAGTACCCAGGATCACTGCCATCGCCACCCCTAATATTTCACCCTTCTTGATTTCTTTCAGGAAAGACTTAATATTCAAGATGCCCCAGTGATGTCGATGGGGGCAGTTGCTGCCCCAGTTGATCAGGTAAGGTATCCCATCGTCATATAATGACCATTTTAGCTTTGAAGTTGAACTCAAACTATAGACTTGAAACACAAATGTAATGTGGGTGTATTGTAGATATGTTGTAGTTCAAAAACCCATTTTAAGTTTTGAATAATGACAAACATGAGGTTCATCAATTAAAGTGACTGGATTTAGTCTAATATGCAGACTATTAGGTCAGTTCATCTGATGGGACACAATACTCAATGGGAGAACAGATGTTGGTTGGGTTTATAGTTTAATATATAAAACAGTGGATTACCATTACCATTAAAGGCATTGAAGACTCGCCCCAAACCGTGTGCGGCTATCTGAAAAAGTTAACTTTCTGTTGCTTGCAAGTGACGTTTTGTTCGTGTCGCTACAAATTGCAGACAGTAATGAAATGTGATACCTTAATTGTTATCTTTAGCTGGATCTGAGATGTCCATCGCTGTATCATTTGTATACTGTGCTGTAGGTATTGACCGCAGCTGTATGTACTGACTGTACACTAGTGTCTAATTACCGACGGTAGCAAGCTGTGTGTGTATTTTCTGGGACAGATGGTGGTGTTTAACACTTCTGTTACACCTCATTCGAAACTAGGTCAAATTACTGGCATTAGACGTTTCTTTTTGTGCGAGTCTTCACACCCTTCAAGACCTGCACTGAGGCAGTGATGTCATCATCTGTTTAGCCTTCAATTAAAGCAGCATTCCAGAGATTTTAGCATAATTTAAAAGTGAATTTCTTGAAAACTAGAATAGCTGTACTAACGGTACTAGCTCTTGGATTATGGATTGTCAACTTACAGCCTGGTACTGTTAGAGATTATGAGATCAAAGTAATGTGTTGTTTGTTATATAGGAAGCACAACAAAACTTATTAGCCAATTATGTGTGTCATAGTTTAATATAAACAAAGCTTTGTAGTTTTCAAGTTTAGATAAAAGGGTGTTAATATTAAAGCAGTGTATTATGATGATTTAGATCATGTAATTATTACTTCAGTCCCATGAAACCTTTTGTGGAACATTTGCTTTTAATTTAATAGCCAACATTTCCTTTCAAATAGTGAAGGTACACTTTGCATTTGAGATCACATTGTAGCAAAGTACTCCCTAATACTGGTTTTGTAGTTCACCACTTTCCTGTAGTACACCTATTGGCCATTCTTTGTTACTTTGCTACAAATATTTTGGACAACAAAATTTACTGTTTGGACAACCAGCAGCAAAGGTATTTAAACATTTGCCCTGCTATAACCTGAACATTATAGCTTCAAAAAACTAGCATCCCAGTTGATATCACGACTTTGAATTCCAGCCAATAATTTCTTTACTTGTTGGCAATAATCCTCGTTGGGATTTCATTGGTCGATCTGAAAGAGTTTTTTAATCCTTTTATTCGTTCAGGAAGAAGAGGATGAAGCAGAAAAACCAAGAGAGAAGACCTCCTTCACGGTGAAGCTGGTCAAGTTTGATGAGACACAGAAGGTGAAACTAATCAAGGAAATTAAGTCTCTCAACACCGGCATGAACCTTGTCCAGGTACGGACCTTTCACTCTCTGCTAACATTTATGTGGAGAAGTAAGGTACGGTTGCACGACTAGACAGATGCAGCTTGTAAATCTCCTGTATTGTTTGGTTAAAGCAGATACTGCATCTGTGGTACAGAGACATGTCATATCAAAGTGAACCAAAATGTATTTAGGAATTTCAGAATAAATGATGAAGAAAGCAGACGAGATCAGTCTGTTCCTTTTAAGATCTCTTGTCAGTAAGTTGCTGTAGACCAGTGGTCTAACATTATCCTTGTCAGGCTGTCTGCAGCCATTGGTGTTTGACTTTAGTTTGTTTACACATGAGCAAAGATGCCTAAGTACACTTAAATAACGAAGTGTATGTATCACTTAGGCAAGTTCCAGCATATATAATTTTGTAAATTAGATTTGCATACTAATTATGTAGAGTAGTCAGATGTCCGGTAAACCAATGTACCGTCGTCCTTCAGTGTTCAACTTTCCGATTCAATGTTCCGATCGGTTTGATAAACTCTTGCAAACTCTCTATAAATATGAAATTGTGTCAATCAATGTCTGTCTGTTGCTACATTAGACACGTTAATTTGTGTGGTCATGGCCCAATGTTGTAGAAATGCTTTTTTTCCGTGAAGAGCTTGAATATCTGTCTGATATAACCTGTGTATTTTTTTTTGCAGGCGAAGAAATTTGTGGAGTCATTACCTCAGATGGTGAAAGCGGACATTGGCAAAGATGAAGCGAGCAAGCTGAAGGAGCAGCTAGAGACAGTCGGAGCAAACTGTGAGATTGAATGAAACAATTTGTTTAAAGAAACTGAAGTGTTTGTGATAGACTGCCTTGATCCATGGATGTCATGAGATTGGAAAAGTCATTGGACAGTGAGTAGAACGGCCTGGAAGTACACCAGGGTAAAGTGAAGCAGTGTCATTCGCTAGGGGTATGGTGAGGAATATAAGGGGGGGGGGGGGGTAAAGTTTGTAAGGTGAACAGACAGACAGTCGAAATAATTAAAAAAGTAAAAGGACATTTTAAAGCGAGGCTTTGTCTTTATTATATGCGTCTCTTCTGTTTAACAGTCAGAAATCGAAAGTGTGTATCTTCCGTCAATATAATTAGTTACCAGATAGAGATAGATAGATAGATAGATAGATAGACATATAGACAGAGAGACATACAGACAGACAGATAGACAGATATACAGACAGATATACAGACAGATAGACAGACAGCTAAACAGATCGACAGATAGACAGACAGATAGATAGACAGACAGATAGATAGACAGACAGATAGACAGACAGATAGATATATAGATAGACAGACAGATATATATATAGATAGACAGACAGACAGATAGATAGATAGACAGACAGACAGACAGATAGATAGATAGACAGACAGATAGACAGATAGCTATATAGATAGACAGACAGATAGACAGACAGATAAACAGACAGATAGACAGACAGATAGACAGACAGATAGACAGACAGATATATAGATAGATAGACAGACAGACAGACAGACAGACAGACAGATAGATAGACAGACAGATAGATAGATAGATAGATAGATAGACAGATAGATAGATAGATAGATAGACAGATAGATAGATAGATATAGATTCCCCCACCGTAAAAATTCTACCGCTACACATCCATCAGCAAGTCTGCAATTTAAAGTCTGTTCCATCGTCTAAATAGGCCTACTCTTCAGACTACAACTTCATCAACTTGAGATCTTCAGCATAAGGGATCCTGTGACAGGAGAATAATGAAAACATTGTCAGAATCTCGCAGCAGAAAACACCAATTCACATTCCCCTACGATTCACCACAATCAGTCTCATCTTAAATATTCTACCCCTTTCAGTGCAAACATGCGTCAGTCCCTATCTATGCAAGTCTGCGGTTAAAAATCCATTCCATCCTCGGAATAACTCTCAAACGAATCCATCTTCAGCAAAAGTAGTCCTGTGGCAGTAGAAAAATGAACACATTTTCAGAATACGCAAGAGCCCTAGCATGAGAGATTCAATATGCAAAGACAAATATAATAACAATTTCCTGTAATCACAGGAAAAATTGTTGGCCTTGATTTTCGGAACCAACGTTGGACCTCTTTACTATTACTACTCTTTTGACACTAAGAATCATTTACATGGTAACAGACCATGTGGGGGGAAAAGGGTGTGGGGGGGTGGTTGGGGAGGGAGAATAAGCCATTTCATATCACGAGGCATTTTTCTATGCAGTTATTAATGACTTGTAAATAAATTGAATGATTTTTCACATTTTAAGGTTTCTCAAGATATTTGATATTCCAGACTAACAAAATCACCTTTCTTCTGTCTGTTTTTCCTTATCGAGAAATACTCTCTACATTTGTTAAAAAACTGCAGCAAAAATAGTAAAATTTGTCGATTTGTACATACATTTAAAGCAGTATGCTACAATCGTCAAATCATATCTCTTGTTATGCAAATTACACCTGATTGCACATACATGGCAGCTATTCATTGCTTGTTTGACTGAGAGCTTATACAAGAGTCATGCGCTATAGAGCAACCAGCGATTACTGCAGTTACTCCAGGGCAGCAGGTATGAGACCAGTAGCATGCACAAAGGCCCCACCTTTCATAGTCAGTCGGGGATAGATAGTTCAGTAGGATGATTTTTACAATTCAGCCACGGGAGAGCATTAGAGCACAATTAGAGCCCCCGTTTCCACCTAACACACAAAGGAAGAGTTATATGTTATTACAACTTTGCGTTTAGGACTAATTATAGACCAATTTATAGACCAAATATGCCTCAGAATACACCATCTGAAGTCTAAACCTTTTCTGGAGTAGGACTCTACCCCCCCCCCCCCCCCGCGCCCATCTCTCCGCACATGGGAATTGCCTTTCCGCACATGGGCAGACCTTTATAAAATCCTTCATTTCTATCAAAAATTCTATCATCACGTGACAAGCATGCGTCACTGCGAATTTTTCTATTTCTCCAGAGCTTTTCCGTGTGAGAAAATATTATTAAGGCATAAATCAACTTTTCTTAAATTTTGGTTTTACAACAAAATAGCAATAAAAGTCATTTAATATAGCGACGGGTTGAACTTTTCTTGACTTGTGGCTATCAGTCTTTGCAAAATCATGTTTGTCATTGACGTTTATATCACGTACAAAAATCTTGTTCTTATAAAAAAAATATATTAAAAAAACTATTTTTATGCCTTTTTTTCTTTTTTTTGGCCTCTTGTTTTTGTTAAACACAAACGCTGATTCCGCTTTGAGACTAATTATAAGCTAATTACATCTATCTGGGTAAGAAGACTTATTTCATACCAGAGGCATATATATAGTGTACACTATAGTATAATATTTGACAGAGACATGGTGGAAATTGCACGAATATGGTTTTATAATTTTAGTAATTACCAAGCAACTGCATGGTTCCTTGCGGGGACCTCCGATCCGAGCGAAACTATCTATCTATTAATATGTGATACATGCCAAGGACACCTCGGAAATACACGTAAATGGGATGTGCAAGTTGCAGGGAATTGCTCGATGGTTGGTCTGCTCTTTTTAAGAATAGATAGATGCTATAACATCATCTGTGCCTAAAATCTCTATTCCAACATCTGTAAACGATTTTAGACCAATTTTACATGTCCAGTATTAGTTTTAACTGTATTCAAAAATTATTATTTCCATACTTGACGCAGGCCATCGTATCACACGGTGATAAAAATCAAAAAGCTCGTAGGCCTACATTGTGTTGTTTATGGTTTAAATCAGAGTGACACAACAGTCACTAAAGTTTTATTTTTAGATTTTTCAAGTGCTTTTAATTAATACGGTTTAACCAAATCGTTTAATCCAAGGTTTGTGTAGTTTTATCGATGAGCCATGGCTTATACATTGGTTGGCTAATTTTTTACAAGGATGGTACCGACAAGTCAAGCTACAGAAAGGTTATTCAGAGGAATCAAAGATTACAGTGGGAGTCCCCCAGGGAGGTCCTCTATCTGCGTTACTCTTTACAATATACACAGATGATATAAACGTTATTCTCTGGGGTGTAATGTAATTAAGTACGCTGATGATACAGCTATATCCCGTAACATTTCAAAGCGGACACATCTTGAAAATCAAAATGACTATAAATCATGTATTGATAATATGGTCAATTTGTGTGAGCAGAAGAACCTCTTGCTTAATCCTAAGAAATCTGAAGAAATTTCTGAAATTTTTGAAAACATTAACATTAAACATCAAGGTCTCAATCAGACCAGGGATCAGAAAACTTATGTTCAAAGGCTCCATTGTTGAGCGGGGATCTCATACTATGAACTTAGGAGTGGATATTGACGCCAGGCTAACCTTTACTAACCATATATCTAAAATGATGTCTAAGGTGTATTATATTGTATCAACGTTGGCATACATTACTCCTTATTTTCATTCTAATGTAAGAGATAAGGTTTTCAACTCATCAATTCTGCCAGTGATTGTGTATGCAGTTCCTGTCTGTTATCATCTTCTACTTGAAAAGGACAAGAAAAGAATCAGAAGTTTCTTGAAATACTGCTCAAATATATTTAATCTCGACTATGAAAGCCTGGTTGGTAAAGTAAACACTGCTGCTAAAAATGAATTCATAAGACTAGCTAAGAATATACATAGTTCTAAAGGTCACCCACTTCACTCCGAGTTGATCTCTCTGTGCAATAAAACCTAAAAGTACAATCTACGTAATCCTACTATCTTGCCAACTTTGAGAATTATGCTTTTTAAGAACTCATTTATCTACAGAGCAGCCATTTATATTCAAAATGGGTTCTTAGAATCTCTGTTATAATCCTTTTAATCTTTCAAACTTCTAATCCTCCATCTTATTTCTTATTTGTTCATGCTTTCATGATTGTACATTTTTACGTTTTTTTTATTTTTTTATGTATCATTATCATGTGTCCTATTTATAAATTTGTATTTTATACTGGAATAAAGAAATTGAAAAATTGAAATTGAAATTAGAAGCCTATTGTTTTTGGTGGAGGTCAAACTTTGGTGGAGGTTATAACTCCGCAACCGAAAGTCAGAATTTATTCATACTTGGTATTAATATGTTGGTAGGTTTTTGTTTCTAATATTTAAGGTTCATAATGGTAGGAAAGGGATATAAGAACAGCAAAAGCAACTGCCTACACTGGGGTTTGAACCCTAGACAT